>JADLZK010012767.1:0-173179 GCA_015847255.1 Hyparrhenia diplandra
CCTTGGTTGTTCAAAGATGTACTTACTCCACGAGGTATACGGTTCTAACGGCCGGCCGAAGGAGCCGATTGTGGTTGGCTAGTAGGTAGAACAAAATCTAAAGGCATGCCAAACTCGGGTTGGGGGTACCACACCCGATTGTGAATTATCGGTTGTAGTTCCTTCTAATATTTTCAAACGAGAATCTAAGGTGCCGTTAGCTTTGTAATTAAATCTACTAAAGTAGTTTTTGATCAACTAGCATCTTAGCCATATTATCATGCGTGGGATAAGCATCATCGAAAATAGGTTCAGAGCTTGCGGGGATTACCTCCTTTGATGTGGGGGTTCACCGTAGACAGGCTCTATATATTGGGTCACACGATCTTGCCTATCCTTGCAGCAACTCTTGAAGAAGGCTTGTTGGACGGCATCCATCTTTTCCTGGAGCTTCTTTCTCAAATCTTGGTAGCTCATCTATGGATTCGACGCCGTATGTTGGTCTCTTGAAATTTCTGCCTTCTTATTTGCATCGTTGCCGTTGGCCATGTCATTTGGTTTGGATATTGAATTGGAGTTGACGCCTTTGTCTTCCCAAATGAGTCGCCAAAAGTATGTTGACACGGATTAGGGCTCGCACCAACACACCAAGAGGGCCTTACACGCCCACGAGGTTGCGATCAACCTGTAAAACGCAGCAAGACTCACCACGTGATCACCCAAACCGATCTAGGGTTCGGTAAGGGCGATGTAGAGCATGATCTCGGCCGCGAGAGCTTCGGAACGACCTCCAGAAGGATCCGTCGGGAGGAGCGCACGTGAAGGGTCTTCTAGGGTTGTCAAGGCCACCTAGAACGCTGGCGAAATTCATCGAGAACATCGTCGAACAGCAGGGTTAGGGTTTGGAAGAGATAAAAAGTAGAGAGATATGTTGTGTTTGACGATTTGTTGTAGATGGGATCAAATCGGCCATGAACCTCTTATTATATAGAGGGGGGTGGTCTTATCCCCTTAGGAAACCATCTTAGATATGTTTCCAATCATTAAACTCGCCCAAAAACCGATTAGGAATTAAATCGGTTCGGAATCAGAGTTTTCCAACTCGCTGGAAAGTAGAGACAAAAATTTCTGGACACCCCGCACATGTCGGGGTCTAGTTGATAATTCTTTCAAAATTCATAATTAATTCATTCGGACTTCAAACGAGGCAAACCATATATGTTTTTCGATCAGCGTGACGAGAGGAATGCAATGGTGAAGTCCATTATTGATTTTGAGAAACTTGACCAAGTCATATTAGCCAACTTCGTTAGAAGGCTAAACCGATTTCAGGGGCTAGGCCGTCGGTTTAGCCGAATTAGGACGATGTTGTCTAACTTCCAGCGTGTCCATGGCTTTCCTATCATATTCATGTTACCAACAATACCATCGGACAATTTTGGGTGTCAACACTTGGCTTGTACAGCTGTCCTTGATCCTCGTTACAAGCTCAACTTAATCAGCTATTGTTTTAGGAAGATCTATGGCGATGCTGATGCTAGCCAACATGTTGACAGAGTTGTTGCATTGCTTAAGAGATTATTTACTGAATATGAAAAGTCTTCCTCCTCATCTTCAGTTGGGAGAAATGTTCTTGAATGCCACACAAAGGATGACTTATTTGATGATTATTCTCCACCAAAACAAATATCAGAGTTGGATTGGTATTTGGAATCACAAAGTGATGGATCTCAATGTTGATTTCGATTTATTGAAATTCGGAGTGGCATGTCCAATCTGTTATAATCGATCTTGCATACTTGGCCTGTGATATCCTTGCCATTCATATCTCCACTGTTGGTACTAAATCTGTGTTCACCATGCGGGGGAAATTCTTGAATCGTGATCGAACTGATCGAAGTGAACTTACTCCATACTTACTTGAGATGTTGATCTGTCTCCATGACTGGACATGCCCTAAAGACAGAAATGGTACTGTGTTATATACTCTATTAATCTAATGCCTTGTTATTTCTGTAAACTTTATTACTTTTTTTTATAGCGGTACATGTAACCTCTTCTCTAATCTATAGGAATCGTTGTATCTGCTATAGAAGATGACGAATTCGAGAAGGCCTTAGAACTGTCTCTTGAGGATGAAGAAGATGACGAATTCGAGAAGATCATAGAACTGTGATGATGAGAAGATGACAGTTTAGAAGTGCATAGAACTGTCTGGTGATGAGGATGAAGAGGATGATAAAGTCGAGAAGAGCACAGAAGTGGCTGATGATGGCAATAATAATGGTGCTGGTTGTTGCTGTGAGTAGAATGTTAGGCTGCAACTGAAACCTCTTCACTCGTTTACTTCACAGAGGTATTCAGTGTTCCTGGTCTGCCATGACCTATTTTGGTGTTTGCTCATTCCTTGGTGAGCAGATTTACATACTCTGTTGTTGGAAATCTCGTGGTACTAACTAGCGTATGGTGGTTTTACTAGTATTATTCTCTAGGTTGTTTCTGTGCTATGTAGGATATAAATGCCACAGAGTAGACGTTGTGCTTGAAATTGTTGCTTGCATGCTCTATGGAGTTGTTGCCTCTGGTGCATGGATGAACCCCAACAATAGGCAGTTATCGGCACACTTTATCCTCCTTATATGTTGTAATGGAAAAATGGAAATGCTCGACTGACATGGTGGCAAGATCTGGTGGTACTTACATTTCTGAGGTTGAGATGACCTTTTCTTCTTTGAGATCTGAGCTGCTGTACAAGTATTTGTTAAAACCGTATGCTTTTTATCTGAACATACAATTGGTCCTGATAAGTCGTTGTTCGCTGCTGCATTCTTGGCGGATTTACAACCATGTACTGAAGGAATATGGGATCGCTACGCTAGCCAGAAAACAAAAATTTTCTACCCATAAACCAAGGATCTACTGCTAGTTATAGATCACGGGATTACCACTAGACGCAGCGGTGCGGCGGAAGTGTCGACCCTCAACGAAGATGTGCGGCGTAGCGGCGGTGCCGTGCGATTGCTCACGTCCGTCCTCCACGTGCGGTTCGTCCTTGTGCTCCGGATGCAGCACCTCCGAGGTATCCCACACGTACAGGGAGGAAGCGATGCGCCTCCGGACTGCTAGGTCCGCGAGGAGCAAGAGGCGAGGGCGTCGCGGCGGCAGCTGCCAAAGTGGCGTGATTAACCTAGCCCCGCGCCCACCTCATATATATAGGCGTCCCTAACAGGCTCCCGAGTTGGAGGCCCATTAGTAACCCTAAACCTCGTCTAATTGGATCATATCCGAATTAGGCCTTCTTCCCCTTAAGCGTGCGACCCTATGGGCTCACGCACACATAGACATGGCCCGAGTACTCCTACTCGACCAATAGCTGATAGCGGCCTCTAGCAAGACGTGTCAACTCCCATGTGTACGCAATGATCATATCAGACGAACCACCACAAATTCACATACATGTTATTCCCTTGCCACACGATATTTGGTCCACCTCGTGGGTTAACACTTAACCCAAGCACGGCCATGCATTTCTTGATCCAATCAATCGAGTGGTCGGTGATATCTCTCTCTCATGGAGAGGGGCAATTCCATCTTGATTGACTATGCCTCACAGCATGCTTCCTGACAAACCCGAAGACCACCTTTATAGCTACCCAATTACGGAGTAACGTTTGATAGTCCCTAAGTAGGTCGTTTCACATCTTGAGTACATACGACAATCTCAGGTCTAAGGACATAACGTACATGATGTGTAAAGAGACAATAATAGTAACATCTCATGTCGGGTCAATCCAGCCCCATGTCATACATGTGCCCACACTATTAGTTTGACATCTCCATGTCTATGACTTGTGAAACATAGTCATCAACCAATATGTGTGCTGATCTAATATTCATGTGTGTCCTCACATGAACTCCGACTAGGGACAATTATAGAATAACCATACAAGTAAAGAGTCTCACAAAACAATTCACATAATTGCCAATCGATACAAGTTGTCTTTAATGGATATTCATGAACACATAATATATCATGGATACAAGGTGATACAATCATCTCTATGATTATCTCTAGGGCATATTCCCAACAATCTCCCACTTGCACTAGAGTTAATCTTGAAGATATCTAATACCCATATCTCTCATGTGCGCCTCATGCTTAGGGCCGTGGAAGAGCCTTTGTCAAAGGATCTCGCAACATTCAAATCCGTATGTATCGTGCATATCTTGATCTCACCCCGTTTGATGAACTCTCGAATGAGGTGAAATTTTCGCATAAATACATGTTTGTTCTTATGGTGATCCCTCGGCTCCTTAGCCTCGTGCAATTGCGCCACTATTGTCACAATGAAGGTTCAATGGGCCGCTTGCATTTGGAAACACACCAAGCTCAATGAGGAATTTCCTCATCCAAACACCTTCCTTCGCAGCTTCAGAAGCTGCTATGTACTCGGCCTGGCTTTGTAGAATCGGGTCACCGTTTCTCGCTTGGAACTCTTTCAACCGACAAGCACCACCATTTATTGTGAACAAATATCCGATTGAGATTGTGAATCATCTCAGGTCGGGTTTGGAAGCTAGCATCGGTGTAACAATTTACAACGAGCTCCTCCTCACCTCCATAGATTAGGAACATATCTTTAGTCCTTCTCAAGTACTTAAGAATATTTTTAACAAGTGTCCGGTGACTCTCACCGGATCGGCTTGGTACCGCCGCAACACTTAGAGTATATGAGACATCCGGGCGTGTACATATCATGGCGTACATGATGGAACCAAGCGCCGAGGCGTATGGAACCTTACTCATGCGCTCTCGCTCATCGCCAATCGAAGGACGCCGCTTCTTGCTAAAACGCATACCATGTGACATAGGTAGGAACCCTTTCTTAGACTGTTCCATGTTGAACCGTTTGAACACCTTGTCAATGTATATAAGCCTCTTTGATCTATCTCTATAGATCTTTATGCCCAAAATGTAAGTCGCTTCTCCCAAATCCTTCATAGAAAATATATTATTCGGTGAAGTCTTCACGGATTGCAACATTGGAATGTCATTCCCAATCAACGATATGTCATCCACATACAAGATTAGAAACACAACAAGCGCTCCCACTTTCCTTCTTGTATACACAAGGTTCTTCTTCATTCTCGACGAAAGCCAAGAGCTTTGACCTCTTCATCAAAACGAATATTCCAACTCCGAGATGCTTGCTTTAACCCATAAATGGATTTCTTAAGCTTGCATATTTTTCCAAAGATTCTTAGGATCAACAAAACCTTCGGGTGTATCATATACACGTCCTCTTCCAAATTTCCATTTAGAAAGGCTGTTTTAACATCCATCCGCCATATCTCATAATCAAAATGAGCAGCGATTGCTAGAATGATCCGGATAGATTTAAGCATCACTATCGGGCGAGAATGTCTCGTCGTAGTCAACTCCTTGAACCTGCGAAAACCCTTTGCGACAAGTCGAGCTTTATAGACGTGAACATTTCCGTCCATATCCCTTTTCTTTTTATAGATCCATTTGCACTCAATAGGTCTAACCCCATCAGCGGGTCAACCAAGTTCCAAACTTGATTGTTTCCCATGGAATCTATCTCAGATCTCATGGCACTCGCCATTTCTGGAACTGGGTCCATCATTGCTTCCCGCATATGTCATAGGTTCGTCATCGTCTAACAATAACACATCCCCATGCAACTCACGGAGTCTAGCTGATCTTCGTGGTAGTGGCGGTGTTACCTTTGCCACAGGTATCTCAACTTGTTCTGCTACACTAGCATCACTCATAGAGTTTTGACCTGTTGGCTCATCTTGAACTTCTTCAAGATACACCTTTTGTCCACTCTTGTCTCTTTTGAGAAACTCTTTCTCTAAGAAAACACCGTTTCGAGCAACAAACACTTTGCCCCTCGATCGGTTGTAAAAGTAATACCCCAAAAGTTTCCTTCGGGTATCCCACGAAAAAACACTTGTCCGACTTGGGTGTTAGTTTATCTGATTGAAGTCGTTTGACATAAACTTCACAACCCCAAATCTTTAGAAAAGACAAACTGGGACTCTTACCAGTCCACATCTCATATGGTGTCTTAACTACGGACTTAGATGGCACCCTATTCAATGTGAAAGCGGCTGTTTCTAGAGCGTATCCCCAAAACAATAAAGGTAGGTCCGACTGGCTCATCATTGACCGAACCATGTCCAACAAAGTCCGATTACGTCGCTCAGACACACCGTTTCTCTGAGGTGTTCCAGGCGGCGTAAGTTGTGGAACAATTCCGCAACTCTTTAGATGATTGCTAAATTCGTGACTCAAATATTCGCCTCCACGATCAGATCGCAAGGCCTTGATTTTCTTGCCACGTTGATTCTCTACTTCATTCTGAAACTCTTTGAACTTTTCAAAAGTCTCAGACTTATGCTTCATTAAGTAGACATAGCCATATCTACTAAAATCATCAGTGAAAGTAATGAAGTATTGGAATCCGCCTCTAGTCGTCGTACTCATTGGTCCACATACATCGGTATGTACAAGTTCCAACAAGTCTGCTGCCCTCTCGGGAAAACCCGTGAAAGGCGCCATGGTCATTTTGCCTAGAAGGCAAGCCTCACATGTCTCGTATGATTCAAAATCAAACGGTTAGAACCCCATCGTTATGAAGCCTCTTCATGCAATTCTCACTTATATGACCTAAACGACAATGCCACATATAGGTAGGACTTAACTCATTAAGCCGAGGCCTTTTAGCACTTATATTACAAACGGTGACTCATCAAGATTTAAAATAAATAACCCATTCACAATGGATGCATAAGCCACAAACATGCCATCTTTAGAGATTACACAACCATTGTTTTCACTCTTAAAAGAATAACCATCCTTCATCAAACATGAAGGTGACACAATGTTTCGACTTAAACTAGGAGCAAAATAACAATTATTCGATTCCAAAATAAATCCCCGACGGGAGGTGGAGTTGCATCGTCCCCGACGCCTCGAGCAAAAGAACTCTTGCATTATTGCCCACGCTGAAGTCAACTTCACCTTTTCCAACGCTTCTACTTCTTATCATTCCCCGCATCGTATTGCAAATATGAGCAACCGATCCGGTATCAAATACCCAAGAATTAATATAAGAATCAGCGAGGAATATGGTCGTAACATAAACAACAAGTGTACAAGCGGCGGGGAGTACCTTTACCATCGCTATCCTTCAAGGATGCTAAGTACTCCCTTGCAGTTTCTTTTCCAAAGGACCTTTTTTATGACATTGAAAGCACTCGAATCAATAGTTGGTCCAAATTTTGGGCTCGGATGGCTTTGGCTTAGAGGTCTCACCTTTAGCCTTTTCCTTCTTTTTTCCTCCAATGAGGATTGCCCCTTTTCTTAAAATTAGGCTTGTTTTGGACCGCCATCACATGGCTCTTTGCCAAAGACCTTTCTTGATGTCGGCCTCTGCCTTTGTCTTAAGCATGCCACACAATTCATCAAGCCCTTCTCCGCCCCATGCATATGGTAGTTCGAGATGAAGTTCCCATAGCTAGGCGGCAGAGATGCAAGAATGAAATCAAGTAGCCAACTCGGGCCTATTGGGAAGCCTAGCTTCTCCAATCTCCGAAAGTGTAACCAACCATCTTGATTACGTGTGGTCCAACCGCTGCGCCTTACGCTAGCTTGCTCTCAACAAGAGCCTTTGAGACATTGAACCTTTCGGTTCTAGCTTGAGTTTGGAACATATCCTCAAGCGCCACGATCATATCGTCGGCGCCGCATGATTGTTATCGAATCGCATCCGCAGATCGGGTACCATACTAGCAAGCATAAGGCATCTCACTTCAAGATCAAAGCATCACATGCTTTCTTGAAAGCGTTTTCTCAGCAGCGGGTGCATTATCAGCGAGGCTCTTCCGGTAAGGGATTGTCTAGAACATCTTCCTTTTTTTCTCAGCCCCGAGAACAATTCTCGTGTTACGGATCCAATCCGCATAATTTGTTCCATTCAACTTATCTTTCTCAAGAACCGAACGCAAAGTAAATGGTTGATTGTTAGGCGCCATTTATCTACAATAGAAATAATGCAAAATACTATGACAATGTATCCAAGATAGAGTAAAAACAAATTAATATTTAATTGAATGTACTCCCACTAAAATCAATATCCCTCAATTGAAACTTAGTGATTCAAGACCCACAACTAACAAGTCAACTAGTGAGCTTTAGCATCACCGCTAGAAGACATGGTAGATCGGTAAGCAACTCTTTGCTAATCATATCACATATGACTCTTGTTGTTGGGCAGCATCTCTATGCTCACGCCAACCTGCCATGCTCCAAGATCCCTAACCGTTAGGATGATCTTGTTCAAGTAACCAAACCTTCCGCAGTAAGTATCCGATATGAACCTGTCTAGTCAAGGAAAACCGGCGGCACCCTAATTTCATAGACCCACCACCGATTGTACAAGGCTTGTGACAGTGCAAGGTTTGGGGGAGCATCGAAACTTAAAACATTGCCGAGGGATCGTTCTACTTCACTATCGTATGTAGACAAAAACATAGTCGCGCGCGTGAAAGTAGAACACGATAAGAATGACATTAAACAGTTGTGACTTGGTATGGCCTTATATCACTTTGGGGATCTCCATCTCCAATGAACTGTTCATCATGATGATCTCCATCTCCATGATCCATGTATGCCATCCTCATGCGATGAATCTGCCAAGACTAGTCTATACTAGCGCAGATAGAAATATCAATTACATTTGCGCGATCATCACAATTTGGCACGCAGGCCATTACATTAAGGGGACAATATATAAGTGGCTCCAGCCATATTGTCATCCTCACGACATGCAAGTCATGAATTAATTACATACATGCATCACATACACATAAAGGCCATACCAGTCACATAAATCTGCAAAATAGGGTTAGGCGATTCGACACATTTTCTTGCAGAGGCAAAAAACCTATCTTCCAAGCCTTTTTTCACAGTCATTTTAATAGGCGCCTTCCATTGGTTTATAGAAAATTTGTTGCTCTACAATTTTCGTTCAAGAATCGTCTCCATCGGAGTTACGGATCAAAAGTTATAGCCGCGATCGCACATCATGGTTACTGGTATTGTGCATCCCGGTAATCGGTAGTCGGTAGAAGATCAAATCTGCCACCGCCGCGCATCACATGCGCCCGATCATGACCTAGGTTCAATTCGATCAATCACATTGATCTCAAACTCGCCATGATTGGATTAACATGTATCACTTAACTCTGATGGCGGAATTCCGACCGGTAGGAGTAGATCGAACAAGACCAGCGCAGCAAGATCACGAACCGAGATCAAAAACTCATCTACAACCGCGCATATCATCATATGCACACATCTGAATCTATAACGACACAGCATCGGCTTTGATACCACTGAAGGAATACGGGATCACTATGCTAGCCAGAAAACAAAAATTTTCTACCCATAAACCAAGGATCTACTACTAGTTATAGATCACGGGATTACCACTAGACGCGCGGGTGCGGCGGAAGTGTCGACCCTCGGCGAAGATGTGCGCGTAGCAGCAGTGCGTCGCGATTGCTCACGTCCCGTCCTCCACGTGCGGTTCGTCGCCCTTGTGCTCCAGATGCAGCACCTCCGAGGTATCCCACACGTACAGGGAGGAAGCGTTGCGCCTCCGGACTGCTAGGTCCGCGAGGAGCAAGAGGCGAGGGCGTGGGCGGCGGCGGCTGCCAAAGTGGCGTGATTAACCTAGCCCCGCGCCCACCTCATATATATAGGCGTCCCTAACAGGCTCCCGAGTTGGAGGCCCATTAGTAACCCTAAACCTCGTCTAATTGGATCATATCCGAATTAGGCCTTCTTCCCCTTAAGCGTGCGACCCTATGGGCTCACGCACACATAGACATGGCCCGAGTACTCCTACTCGACCAATAGCTGATAGCGGCCTCTAGCAAGACGTGTCAACTCCCATGTGTACGCAATGATCATATCAGACGAACCACCACAAATTCACATACATGTTATTCCCTTGCCACACGATATTTGGTCCACCTCGTGGGTTAACACTTAACCCAAGCACGGCCATGCATTTCTTGATCCAATCAATCGAGTGGTCCAGTGATATCTCTCTCTCTCATGGAGAGGGGCAATTCCATCTTGATTGACTATGCCTCACAGCATGCTTCCTGACAAACCCGAAGACCACCTTTATAGCTACCCAATTACGGAGTAACGTTTGATAGTCCCTAAGTAGGTCGTTTCACATCTTGAGTACATACGACAATCTCAGGTCTAAGGACATAACGTACATGATGTGTAAAGAGACAATAATAGTAACATCTCATGTCGGATCAATCCAGCCCCATGTCATACATGTGCCCACACTATTAGTTTGACATCTCCATGTCTATGACTTGTGAAACATAGTCATCAACCAATATGTGTGCTGATCTAATATTCATGTGTGTCCTCACATGAACTCCGACCAGGGACAATTATAGAATAACCATACAAGTAAAGAGTCTCACAAAACAATTCACATAATTGACAATCGATATAAGTTGTCTTTAATGGATATTCATGAACACATAATATATCATGGATATAAGGTGATACAATCATCTCTATGATTATCTCTAGGGCATATTCCCAACATGTACTCCCAGAGAACCAGTTTTTCTATGGCCTCGTGTGTTGGAGGTTTTTGGGCATGATCCAGCAGAGCATCTCAACCATGATGATTCATGAACCATGTACTACTGACTTGATCTTTCACCATTGCGTCATTGCTGTTGAAGGACATGTAGTTGAGGGCCCTTGATGTAAGGTAATGCTGGCGTTGGCTGAAATGCTGGGAGGCGAGTTGATCTCAGTTTTGATCTGGGAGGGAGCTCGCAGTCGTGTAGCACGGGTTCTGTTCATCTGGGCTTTTAGTGCAGTTGGTGATTGAGCTGTTTGCCTGTGTTGTTTGTCGCTAATGTGTTGCTAATGCTGTAGTGGTTTTGCCACGTCTGTTGACAAGGATATTGCATGGCATCCACTAAGCAAAGAAGAACAAACATTGGGAAATGGGACCCACATGTCAGATATGATAACCGGTATTGCGTGCATCTCATTCCTCTGTCCGCCGGTCTCCACCTCTGTCCGCTCGCCTCCACACTACTCCCTCCGTCCCTATAAAAGTGACAAAATGGCATGGAAACCAAAATAAGTTATAACAAAATAAATAATATTTATATAAAAAATTTGAATAAGACGAAAGTGTTCAAACAAAATGGCATGGAAACCAAAGTGACACTTTTAAAGGGACGGATGCAGTATTACGGACTGTGAAACGTAGCTCACTTTGTCAGTATCGGTATCTGTAATCTTATAATCTCAAGATACTACGATCCTATATCAAGTTGAAATAATACCTAAACTACATAGTACCTTAAATTTTATAGTCTGTCGATGTTACGTGAAAGCATCATACGATCCTATATAAAAATTTTATAGTATCCTGTACTACGTCCTACTATACCATGGTTCGGTCACCCAGCTGCGACGGCGTCGGATGTACAGATCGGGGCAAAACCTTGGCGTCCTTTCCCGTCTCTCCTGCTACCTCGAAACCCTTCCCACAGTGGGCTACCTTTCTAGATGTTGCGGGTGAAACCCTTCCCACAATGGGCTACCTTATCGGCGCTTTTAGCGTCGTTTACTCCTTGGAGGTTTGGCTGGATTGTCTTGCAAGTGCTCCTTTTCCATCTGGGCTATGGTGTCATCTGGGCTGGATTGTCATTTGTTTCTCTTCTGTTCTTGTCAATTGTTTAGTTGGGTGCTTTCGACCAAGTTGGAGCAAGTAGTTGAATAGTGTCAGTTATCTAGTTGATGTAGCAAAGTGGAGTGGCATGAGAGGTGCACTCTCCTGGTTGTATAGTTTTTGAGCCTAGTTTCAGTAAAAAAAATGTGCAATTTTTACATTTTACCCTTTTTTTAAAACATTTTTATAAATAGACCCCTTTTTTGCCGTGCGTGAGTTTTGTGCTTTCCATTTTTTTTTATTTCTTTTTTCACATTGTAGTATGTAGGGTTCATCCATGCAAGTACAATGCTTGCTGAGTCGCTGACCGAGGAGGTGAAAAAAAAAAAACACGACCACGAGTGGCCAGGCTCACGAACTGGAACCGTGAGGCATACTACAGAGAGAGACAAAGAGGGTCACATCAATTGAATGCAGCAGCAGAGGGGGAGAGGGAGAGTCGGAGAGAGCAGCTTGTACTCGTGCCTGCTCCCTGCGTACCAAAATGTTTGTTGATCACTTGCGCTTCCTAATAAACAACTTTTGAATCTAACTTGCGATTCTAGGGCTCGGCGCTAACTGACGTCACGTCGAGGTGAGTGGCCCCACGCACCACGGTGGATGTGGCAATCGGGCGTTGGTGATGTGGCTAGACCTCGGCGTCGACTGACATGACGTCGAGCCACATACCTCGGCGTGGTGTCCTAACACGCCGAAAAATGGTCTATTTTCAGGAAACATTTCGTGGGAGGTCTATTTATAAAAAAATATTTTTAAAAGGACCAAAATGGAAAATTTTCACTTCAAAAATTGGGAGGGAACTTACCTTTTTTTTTTTCTTACTTTGCCTAACAGAAATTAAATAACAGCAAATATTTTGCCATTCTTTCAAAAAAAATTGGTGTTCCCTGAAGACCGTACATGGAGAGGTTATCAATACAGTTGAGCAGCGCAATCAAATCAGTACATAATGCGTTTTTACTAGTACTATAAACAGGATGTTTCCTAGTACTATACTATACAGGACTTATTATTAACCCTTAGAGGTTGGGGTATCTGCATCTGTATTAATTGATACAGTTGCACGTAATTTTTTTTGCCAACCCTAGACCCAACTAATTAAACACGTCCCTTTTATATTTAATTCATCATTTGCTCAAAGCCTGCTGAGAATGCTCCTACCATTGGCTAGCTTTCCCTTTAAATACTCACCCTAACCAGGTGCTGCACACACCAACCTTCAAGCGAATCAAGCCCATGCAGGATGGCTGTGGCAGCTGCTATCCCTATGCTTGACAGTAGTGCTAGTGCATGGACGTTTAGCAATGCCGTGATCGCCGGATTGCTTCCCGTTGACGTCCTGATGCTACTGATCCTTGTGGTGGCCGGCATGGCCATGCTGTGGCGCCTTCACCTGTGGCCGGACGTGTACCTCGTGGACTATGGCTGTTTCCTGGGCGAGCCACGGCACAGGGTCCCGTTCGCGACGGCCCTGGAGCACGGACGCCTGATGAACGACCTCATCGACGAGGAGAGCCGGAACTTCATGGTCCGGCTGCACGAGAAGTCCGCGATCGGCGAGGAGACGAGCGTGCCGGACTCGTTCCGCTGCATCCCGCCGGACCGCAGCATCTCGGCGTCCCGGGAGGAAGCCGAGCTGGTCATCTTCTCCGCCGTCGACAAGGCGCTGGCGAGGAGCAAGCTGCAGAACCCTGCGGAGGACATCGACGCGGTCATCCTCGCGTGCAGCTTCACCACGGTGACGCCGGTGTTCGCCGACGTGGTCGTGAACAGGTACAAGCTCCGCGACGACGTGCGGAGCGTGAACCTGTCCGGGATGGGGTGCAGCGGCGCGCTCATCGCCATCGGCCTCGCAAGGAACCTCCTGCGGGTGGCGCCGCCGGGGAGGAACGTCCTGGTCATAGCCACGGAGATCCTGTCGTCCATGCTCTACACCGGAACGAAACGTGAGATGTTGGTGCCTAACGTGCTGTTCCGCATGGGCGCGGCCGCCATGATCATGACCAACTCCCCGGAACGCGCCCGTTTCCGGCTCGGCCCCATCGTGCGCACGCTCACCGCGGCGCGGGACAGCGACTACCGGTGCGCGTTCCAGGAGGAGGACGACGAGGGGATCACGGGGATCAACCTCTCCAAGGACCTGCCCGTCGTCGCCGCCAACGCGCTCAAGGGCCACATCACGGCGTTCGGCCCCGCCGTGCTGCCTGTCTCCGAGCTCCTCCGCGTCGGCTTCTCCATCGTCAAGCGCAGGGTGTTCCAGCAGAAGGAAGGTGGCCTCTACCGCCCGGCGTTCGGCAAGGTGTTCCAGCACTTCTGCATCCACCCGGGCGGGCGGAGGGTGCTGTACGAGGTGCAGCGGGGGCTAGGGCTCTCCGACCGCGACATGGAGGCGTCGCACATGACCCTGCACCGGTTTGGGAACATGGCCAGCAGCTCGCTGCTGTACGAGCTCGACAACATCGAGGCCAAGGGCTGGATGAACAAGGGTGATCGACTGTGCATGATCTCCTTCAGCCCAGGTATAGACTGCAGCAGCGTCGTGTGGGAGTGCGTCAAGCCGACCACGGACACTGACAGTGGACCCTGGGCTGGCTGCATCCACCGCTACCCTGTGCAGCTCCCCAAAATTCAGAAAAGGGCATAAGGAGTCGTGTTCATCGCCGGCTTGAATTGCGTCGTCCAACTATCACTATCCTTCGTCATACCTTAAACAATCCTACATCGTACCTACACATTCATATAGCTAGGTTGTACGTCTCATTTCGGTCAGCAAATAAAATTTAAGGAACTGACCGAACCAGAACCTGTTGTACCCACACGGATAGAGTCATGTCATCCCCTAGTTACTTATTTGTGTCATGTCATCACACCGTACGACTCATGTAATTTAACCAGAAACTTTGGCCGTATACGTTGTGTGGTTTTCGTAATTAAGCACAAATATATATTTCCAAGGCCAATGTAATTGTCTCGTGTTTAAAAATTTCTGGATTTGGTACACCTTCTATATAAGCTAATTATGGCTAAAATAAGGACTAGTTTGGCAGGACTTTATTTCCTCCTAAAAGTGATTGAGCCCTCTCTGTCTTCTTAGAGCGTGTTTCGAAGTGCTTCTAGTGGCTTCGGCTTCGGCTACTGCACATCGTTCACAAAAAGCATGTACTCTCTCCCGGCCAAAATGAATGTGGAGACTAGAGAAGCCATGATTTATGGCTCTTTCGGCTACGGCTCCTCCGGTACTATAGTGTGGAGCCTATCTGAATGGGGGCTTATTGTAGGCAAGTCGGGAAAGAGGACATCAGAAAGACCCTTTCCCGTGAGCCAAATAGGGGGTTCTCGGCTTAGCCTTTACCCCTGTACTCCCCTAACTCACGGGAAAGGGTTAACGGGGGGGACCAACGGTGATGGCTCCTTTCCCGTGAGTCGCCCGCTACGTCTGTAGGCAAAGGGTATTTTTCAACGTCATTCTTTTTGCATTTGCCGTGAGCGCAAACAGAGAGGCTCTCGGCTTAGGCTTCCCCCTTTGCCGTGAGCTGTCTCACGGGAAAGGATTGGTCTCTTTGCCGTGATCCTGCCACAGCTCACGACAAAGGAATGATCTTTGCCGTGACCCTGGGCTGGCTCCATCCACCGCTACCCTGTGCAGCTCCCCAGAACTCTGAAAACTTTTCATCACCGCCTTGAATTGCGTCGTCCAACTATCACTATCCTTCATCGTACCTACACATTTATATAGCTAGGTTGTACGTCTCATTTGGGTCAGCAAATAAAATTAAAGGAACCCATGTTGTACCCACACGGATAGAGTCATGGCATCCTCTAGTTACTTATTTGTGTCATCTCTTCACACCGTAGGACTCCATGAAATTTAAGCAGAAACTTTGGCCATATGGAAACCATGACCATATAGGTTGTGTCATTTTCGTAATTGAGCACAAATATTTCCAAGGCCAATGTAATTGTCTCGTGTTTAAAATTTTCTGGATTTAGTACACCTTTTATATAAGCTAATTATGACTAGTTTGGCATGACTTTGTTTCCTCCTAAAAGTGCTTGAGCTCTCTCTGAGTTTTTAGAGCGTATTTGGAAGTGCTTCTAGTGGCTTTGGCAGCAGCACATGGTACCATAGAAGCATGGTTTACATAAAGCCTTCTCTCTCTCTCTCTCTCATGTGGAGACTAGAGAAGCCATGATTTATGGATTTCAGCTTCGGCTCCTCCCTTACTGTAGTGCGGAGCCTGCAGCACAGGGTAGCTCGCTGCTGTAAGAGCTCGACTACATCGAGGCCAAACGCTGGATGAACAAGGGTGATCGACTGTGCATGATCTCCTTCAGCCCAGGTATAGACTGCAGCAGCGTCGTGTGGGAGTGCGTCCAGCCCACGACGGACACTGAAAGCGGACCCTGGGCTCGCTGCATCCACCGCTACCCTGTGCAGCTCCCCAAAATTCTAGAAAAGGGCATAAGGAGTCGTGTTCATAACCGGCTTGAAATTGCGTCGTCCAACTATCACTATCCTTCATCGTACCTTAAACAATCCTTCATCGTACCTACACGTTTATATAGCTACAATCCTTCATCGTGCCTACACATTTATATAGCTAGGTTGTACGTCTCATTTGGGTCAGCAAATAAAATTAAAGGCCCCTACCAGCTTGAACGAACCAGAACATGTTGTACCCACACGGATAGAGTCATGTCATCCTCTAGTTAGGAGTGCTTATTTGTGTCATGTCATCACACCGTATGACTCATGTAATTTAAGCAGAAACTTTGGCCGTATGGAAACCATATACGTTGTGCCATTTTCTAATTAAGCGCAAATATTTCCAAGGCCAATGTAATTGTCTCGTGTTTAAAAATTTCTGGATTTGGTACACCTTTTATATAAGCTAATTATGGCTAAAATAAGGACTAGTTTGGCAGGACTTTGTTTCCTCCTAAAAGTGATTGAGCTCTTTTTGTCTTCTTAGAGCGTGTTTCAAAGTGCTTCTAGTGGCTTCGGCTCCTGCACATCGTACTATGGAAGCATTGTTCACATAAAGCATGTACTCTCCCGGCCAAAATGAATGTGGAGACTAAAGAAGCCATGAGTTATGGCTTTTTCGGCTTCGGCTCCCTCGGTACTGTAGTGTGGAGCCTGAACGAAGGAGTCTATCCAAACGGGGCCTTATTGTAGGAGCTCAAGCCCTTTGGAAAAAGTTGCTCCAATATCACTACTTTGTTATAGTTTGTATATACCAAATTTGTGAGGACGGGGGCGGAGGATCAAATTTTGATGACCTAAACTTCTACCTACAAAAATAGCCCTTAGGCTAGAGTCAGAGCCACTCGTAATAAAGCCATGCCAACGAGCCCTAAGCTGAAAATACCTGCCAAACGATACAATTTTCCAGGGCTTTTCTAGCTACGCTTATTCCCACATCCTCCATTTGTACTTAAATGAAGAACCTAACAAATCTTCTTATTTTGATCATGTTTTTACTTTGTTTTACAAATTAAAGGAAAAAATAGATAAATCCATCCCCAAACTTTTACACATGGGTCAAATTATTGGTCCCTCAACTGTCAAAAAGATCAATGTAGACCCTCAACTCTTGATTTTGGATGTCCCTGTGCACCGTATTCTAGCCTAACATGAATGTAAAATGTCATTTTGCCCTTGGTTGGGAGCAAGAATGGGTCCACTAGGGTAGCCAGCGGCGCGGCTCACCACTTTAGCAACTTGCAAGGTTGGGTGGGGAGCTACCATGTGACACAATAGGAAGGGAGGAAGGAAATCGAGCTCACCCCACACCTTCACCAACTCTCGAGCATGCTCGTGGAAGGCCGAATGGGCTGGGTGGCAGTGTTCAGCATGATAGAGTGCATGGTGGGAGCAAAACTCCCATGGACGATGCTCCATAGCACCATCTCACGCGCAAGGTATGCAGGGTGTCGATGGAGGAGGGAGCGGGAGGACGCCAGCGGCGGGGGGCGGTGAGGGATGGTTGTCTCTCCAATTAAGGGCAAAATGACATTTTACATTTGTGTTAGGATAGAATACAGTTCACAAGGATGGTTTTGATAGAAAACCAAGAGTTGAGGGACATCATTGACCCTTTCGATAGTTGAGGGAGCAATTTGACCCATGCGTGTAAAAGTTTAGGCACGGTACGGTTTTGTCTATTTTGCCTAAATTAAAGCTTCTTAGTTCTTAAAGAAGCACTTCCCATAAAATCTCTTCCAAGCATGGCCATTTTTCGACTCCAACAACAATTGTACCGCACGCATTGCCACGAGTTGTAGCACTAGTTGTATCACGGGTGAACTCAGGCGAGGGCAAGGTTGTTAGGGTCGAGATCCTATAGGCTATGGCATCATTTTTGTCTAATATATAGTATTAATTCCGAAAAAAAAATATATAGTATTAAATCGTGGGATAATATCATATAGATTTTATGAATTATATATTGTATGTAAAATTTGTAAGATGTATATATTGAACGCTGTAATATTGATTTTAATTTATTTATTTTATTTTTAAGTCCAAGCTTTAGCCCTCTCTATAAGCATGGGTCTTCTACTTCTATTACTCGTGCCAGTAAACAACCAAGGTTCCTTGCGCCAGCCTAGAGACCCAAAGATCGGCTTGGTGTGCTTCAGCGTCACTAGGAATTGTGGCACTTGGGTGGTGGCACTGGCACCTCTAAAGCATTGAGCATTTCGCTCTTTCCAGCGCTCCCAGGCGATGACGATAATGGTGTCGGCCCCTTCTGTTCCTTCCCATACTAGTGGTGTCTCCACGTCGTCCACCATTCCAAGATGGAAACATAAATTGCGGTGACCACCTGTTGGTGCAGTGCATTGGCCACGATGCCATGCATGTTCCACCAAACTTGTGCGAAGGAGCAACTAACCACCAAATGATCAATTGTTCGATTGTTTCCTCCCACGTAAAGGATCGATCACCGCCCGTGGAGACGTCGGCTAGGAAATGTGTTGGGAGAAGCCCATTGTAGAGATCGCCCCCGCCGAAATGATGAGAAAGTCCATCCAGCTCCACCAAGGATGCAACAACCCGAGGAAGGGGTAAGGCAGATGGTGGGGGGAGAGAAGGGTTGGGAAAGAAGAAGCCCCCAGACGCGCCAACCCACCAACGCCCTAGTCCCTACCATGCAAGCCCCACATCAACTACACCGCGCACAGCCTCACGCGATCTCCACCAGCCCCAAGTCACCCACACTGCTATGCCGCATAGTTGTTGTTGTCGTCAAACTAGGAGAATCCGATGTGGCCCGCTCAATATGTACAAACACCCATCTCTCTGCCATGGTGCTGCAAACACAAAACACCCTGCAAGACGTTGTCATCTGCGCCACCATGGCACCGACTCTACACAACTAACACTACCGATGCAGCCCAACCATCACCAAATCCAGTGCCAGCTGAACCAAACGCTGGCACACCGCCAGTTGCTTCCACCATAGGAAGGCCGGATCCGACCGCCAGGACGCCTGACACTGCCCAGTCCGTCCGCCGACCTCAGCAGACCACCAAACGAGTACCACTGTAGGGGCACCAGATCCGGTCCTGTAATGGTCGGATTCGGCCGCTGAAGTGCCCGATCTAGTGGCCGGATCCACCGCTGCAATCACTGTTGTGCCTACCGTGCCACCAACAAGGAACGACGGTGAGCAGTAGCCTCAATCTCGCGCCTCCACACAGCGTACTCCTTCGTGCCTCCGCACACAACAACCGCCGCGCCCAATCTAGCGCCACTTCACAGCCACCGCACCTCGCTGCGTAGAACTGGCGCCATGGTCGCTGAGCGTCGCCCCGCACGGAGAAGCTCACATAGCTGGGTAAGGAACTCGTCGCCACAATCCTAGGGGGCGTGCGGGCCCCTGGCAGCCACAGAGAGGGCGAAGGGAGGGGGAAGGGTTGGCTGGCTTACCGCTAGGGTTTTGCCTCCCATGTCGCCCGTGCGGGATGGAGGGTAGGCCTTCACCTAATAAAATATGTGTATATCAGGAGGCTGTGGACCTACAGGATTCAATGGGAGTAGCATCATCAGGCAACTGTACCCATGTTTTATGGGCACAAGAGCATCCATCCGAACAATGTGACCGAAATAAAAACTAAAAGAAACTAGTTACAACTTGCAATGGCGATAGGAACTGCAGCGTTTGTTGGTCGTTTTTTTTAGCGAAGACGGTGCATGTGGCTGGCCTAGAAGCTTCAGAATTTAATGATGACGAAAAATAATAATAATATAATAACAATGCTAATTGCTATGTTAGAGGTATATAATATATAGATGGCCAAAACGGATGGCATGGCACAGCTATGCACGAGCATGCATAATAAGCACGGTTAGCTAGCCATGCATGTCTCGTGGCGTGCTCACCACTACTACCTCTAACGGGTTACAGTTTACCGGTGATTGTCACCGTAAATCTAAGGGTTGCATCTTGGTAACATATACTGGGTTTTTGTGCAGCCAAAAAATCGAGGGTTTTAAATTTTTTTCTGCAATGTGTGAAGCATGTAGTCTGTATGTCAAAACTATGTCAAACCACTAACAAAACATTGCATACATGTAGAATTGTTTTTAGGAGAGTGCTTGTACTCGTGACTCGTTTGCAATTCTTGATGAGTTTCTTTTGAAATCCTTCGCAAAAATTCTTTAGTCATAAATACTCTCTTGAATTCCTGTCAAATTCCTTTTCGTAATATTCTCAAACCCCTTTTGCATCTTTCTTGGTGAAGTCCTCTTTTCTTTTCTTTTTTCCCCTCAATTCCTCCATTTGAATTCCCATCAAATTTCTTCTTGAGTTCCTCTCAAATCCTTTCCAAATCCTTTTGGCAATAATCTGAAATTCCCCTCAATTCTTTTTGAATTTATATCAAACTCTTTTTTTATTTCCCCAAGCCAGCCCACTCCTCTCTCTCCCCTTTCCCCCCTCCAGCCGGCCCATTCACCCTCTTCACCTCGCGTAGCCCAACAGGCCGCTTGTGCCTCCCATCCATTCCGCGCGTGCAGCACAAATTTATGTTTTTTTAGCTACCCGTAATTTGGGCCTCTTTTTTGATCTAGTCAAAGATGCTGATTTACATTTCTTAAAAACAGTTCAATAAATTACAACCTAGGTGATCATTGTCTGTATCAACAAATCCCTCCAATAGCTCACCACATAAGTGGCCAAGAGTGTCATTATCGAATTTATTCTGCCTTTCATCAACTAGAAAATCTTGATGCGCGAAAGCGCGGGTGTAAAAACTTTTCTACTTAAATGCAAAGATGTGCAAGTCTTTTGCGTATTTGAGAAAAAAAATCTTGATTAACCCGTACTTCCGTACTAGACAGTTCAGGTTTGGATCTTGACACTTCAATATCATTTAACAAGAGGTAATAGACTCTGAAACTGAAATACAGTTGCATCCTAGTAAGCTAATTCCTAGATCCGAAAGGCCATGAATCTCTAAAATTTACTAGGTATTTTAGAAACAGAAACAGATACAGTTTTTTTTTTTACCATGAAAACTCTGTAAATAAAAGGGTGTCTGCTGAATTCCAGTTTTCCTCTTAAAATCAGTCTTGTAGTAGCCTCCGTAGTGCCGGTTCATTTTCCTTCACCGGCACAAACAAATCTCTATCCCTATCGGTTCTTGCTGCTGCCTTCATTTTTTGGCAGCGCTAGTAGACCGACTCGGATAAGCTGGCTAGTAGTGCTCAATCTTATATTAATCGATTAATTACCTACGTATCAACAAATTGAAACGTAATATTGACAAATTAATTGAGACGGAGATTTCTATGAAATCGAGAATGGTACGGCCTGACACTTACGTACGGGAGAAAAAGACAAAAAATAATCGGGCCAAGAGGCCCAAGACTCTCAGGAAGAAGCAAGAAAGTGGCTGGCTACTAATCATAGATTCATCCGTACTACTGCTAATATATAATGCTAGTACTTTCGTACCATGTGGCCATGAAAAAAAAAACATTATTTCATTCCGATCTTAGCAAAGCATTGGTCCTCTTAGCTGTCACAATGCAAGCCAAGTCACATGTTGAATAAACTAAGTTGTGTTTATACTCTGATGAGTGATTTGTTCAACCGATCTTGTGTGTGAATCCTATGTATGAATAATTCCTGTACAGCAAACTGACTCCATCATTCCCCATCAGAGAAGGAAAAATAGATGCATCGAAATGGAATCTCCAGCTTAGATCACTTGGTGCATCCACATATATATTGTTCTCTTGCGCTCTTGCATTGTATTTGCCGAGTCTGATCTGATCATGCATCAGCTCCCTCCACGCGTATCATCAGCAATAATAGTACGTATACATGTGGATAGTCTTGTGTGATGATTCCAACTAAGCTTCTTGCATGTGATGACCGATAACGTTGATAGTTTTGAGACAATGTTTATATATTTCACGTACGGTAGTTAACGAGTCCTAGAGGACAATTTTGGCTATATATTTCGTTATAAACTTATAAACGAGTCCATGATCGATAACATGACGACAATTTGGGCTATCGTCACGGCCGGTATATATCGCTATATATGAGCTTTGTAAAATTCAATGTCCATTAATTTAATCTCGATGCTAACTACCAATATCGAGGACGAAGACGAACTAAGCTTGGCAGCATTGCTCTTGAGATCCAAGGCAAGCTTTGTGGATGCAGTACGTAGTATATACCGCATACATATACTTTTAGGTTAATCTAGCTAAGAATGTACTTATAACTCCGTACATCACATGGAGGATGACACGTACACTTTCGTCGTACCCTCTGTCGTACAGGGAAGGCCATTTTTTCTATTCAGACAATTCTGTCCCTCTTGCAGCCGCTGCATCACATGCCAAGTACGATGTCGATAAATTTTATGCCATAAGAATTTTGTCTCTGTCTCTAATCTTCTTTGAGTGTGGGCCTGTTATTTGTTACATTGTGGTAACATGCCTAGCATGTTCTAGGTAACATCGATGGATTGATGGGAAAACTAGCCAAGAAACAGCCTAAGCAGCTGTTTTAATGTATGTTATTAATAGTTATTTGACGTACTCTAGCAGCGGTTTTACTGTATGTTATAGTTCAGTTTCTGAAGGAAAAAAAAAAACATGTGCAATTGTACATTCAGGCTAGCTACAGCTGTACTAGGAGGAGCAAATAAAGCCAGCAGCACCAAACAACAGTATAAGAGAAGCACATGCTCTGGTCCATCTCTCCCTCCCCGTCTTCTCCTGCAACATAGATACCTAGTCTTTGGCTGGCTGCAAAAGCAGGCCGGAGCCAAGAACAGCCGTTGCATTCTTCTTCTCCTGCTTGCATTTCATTGATCGATCAACAAAGGTCGTCGTCGTTGGTTGCGATGATGGCCATGGGCTACTTCCGGGCGCCGAGGCGGCTGTACGGGAGGAAGCAGCACCAGCAGCAGCAGCGTGAGAGCGCAGCCCTGCTGGTGGACGGCGACGACGACGAACGAGGCGAGGCGGCGGCCGCGGCGGGCGCGGTGCCCAAGGGCTACTTCGCCGTGTACGTGGGCGCCGAGTCCCGGCGGTTCGTGGTGCCCACGAGCTACCTCAGCGAGCCGGCGTTCCGGGAGCTCATGGAGCGCGCCGCCGAGGAGTTCGGCTTCGCTCAGGCCGGCGGGATCCGCATCCCCTGCCGCGAGGAGGACTTCCAGGACACCGTCGCCGCTCTCGAGGAGTCCAGGCGTCGCGGCGGCGCCAGGGCGCGAGCCGCCGGACCAACGCGGTGGGCGCGTGCCAGCTAGCGTAGTAGGAGCTCATCATATATCTTGGCATATTGAGATCGATGAGATCATTCTTCAGATTGCAGAAGGTGCAGGCATATGGAAGACAAATTATTATTTGGTTCTTTGATATATAAAATAGCAAGTGATCCATCGATATGAGCTGTGTAGATAGACATAGGCTTAATGGGATGAGTAGTGGTGGGTGTTCCCTAGCTACAAATTCTTTGTAAACTGACATAAAGATATAATGAAAAAGGAAGATGTATTTATTTGATCAGAATGGCTCTCATCCATGAATAAATTCCCATCCTCATCATAGGCACTAAAAAACACTCGCATTAGTTGTTTCAGTTTCATCCATGGATCCTGAGATGTCAGATGTTTAGTCCTACTAGTTGATACTGAGCTTGCTTGCAGCACCTCAAGATTTAAGAATGCCCGGATGAATACACTTGTTCATTCCATTCTGAAATTGTCCCAGTGATGCATGATAAACATTGGTCATATATATAATATAACTTTTCCGTTGCAATTCTTGGAGAACAAAGGCATGCATTGTCAAATATTACTTCTAGCAAATTGGATCTTGTATGATGCCCGCAGGAAACAAGCATGGCACTGAAGACTGAAGCTTCGAGATTGTGTATCTGTCAGAATGCATGCATGTGCGAAGGTATGTCTCACCTAGTGCTCTAGCCATGTGCAATTGTACGGCGACCTCATGGAGTTATACAAAACAATGGAATTCTTATATGATATTAAACTAGGGAAGAACAGGCTGTTTTCGTCCAAAGCGCAGAAAACACCAGGTACGAGTAGGTTATATATTGTATTGGGGGTGGCGGGGGGGTGGGGGTTGTGGGGTGGGGGGTGGGGGACTATATAAGAACGCAACAACATCTTACTATCACAACATTATGACAGCCAAATTATATAAGAAGGCGAACACCCCTTGCTGCGTTAGCCGGGGCTTTCTAACTAGATTCAAGGTTGTTAGCGGCGATGGCTTGCCTTCAATTCTGAGTAATTCATTGCAACTGTACTCAAGGAACCTTGGATTGCGACAAAAATATATACACAAGTTTTATGTTGGTATGATGATGTGCGTTTTAAGATTTGATGAGCCACATGTCTGTTCAATAACTTGCTGCTGGTCTTGCAAAGTCTGCAACTGCAGATAAAGCTTTAGTCAAGGCTACAGCTTGGCTGACAATGTGAAACTGCAGTCAAGCTGTAGTAGGAACACTAGACTTGAAGTAGTGTGGACACATAACTTTGGTAGGCTATTGTGTCCCTTAGCTAATAAGTATTGCAGGCTTATCCTGCAGCTAGGACAGTAGACTTAGACTGCTGTTCAGCAGCCCACCTTCCTTGGTTTCAATTCACACACAAACTGAACCACTCCTCTACGTATAAATATGCATCCATGGTAATGTAAGTTTTCAGTTCAGCTACAACAACCAAAAGAGCAGAGCTTTGGCCAACCCTGGTGCTTGTGCTTGTTGTGTGTGTGTGTGTGTGTGTGTGTGTGTGCTGTTCTCAAGAGCACAGCAGCAGCACCAACGTGCAGCTGCAGCAACACTTGTGTGTGTGTGTGCTCATCCTCTCTTAGCTCAGTTTAGAGGTAGAGAGGAGGGAGGTGAGCTTGTTGCTCACCTGGATTGTGATCCTTTGGGCTAACAAGTGGCATCGGAGCCGTACGGTAAGAGCGGGGACTAACCGCCGGGCGATGGGACGCGATGATGATGGTTCATCGGTGGGCGTGTATGTGCTGCGCCACAACGAGGAGAGGTGTAATCCGCGCGGTGCGGAGGTCGGTGGCAACACTTGGCGGCTGACCCGCACCAACTATGGCGAGTGGGTGGTGACCATGAGATTCAAGCTCGAGCCCGACGGCGCGGAGATGGCTGCTCGTTTCAAGATGATGCGCCATGGAGGCTTGGCGCGGCGTCCACTCCTACTACCATCGGCTATGGGGTGAAGAAATCAGCCAAGGAGGCTTGGCACATGCTTGCCTCCATGCTCATCGGCTCCCGAGCCGAAGAAGGCAAAGGTGCCTATGCGAAGGGAGTTCAATGACCTCAAGTTCCGCCCTGGCGAGGCGGTGGAGGACTTGGCGCTCCGGTGCAAGTCCCCGTGTGTGGCGGTCTTTGGCAAGACCATGGACGAGGAGGATGTCGCCGAAGTTCCTACATGTCGCCCCCGCAAGTACTCCCAGATCGCTCTCTCGATAAAGACGATGCCGGACATGTCCACCCTCACCATTGAGGATGTGAGCCGGGCGGTACGCGGCGGTGGATGACCGCTCGGACACGCCGGAGGAGAAGGGCTGAGCAAGTTCTTTTGGCGAGCGGAGGAGGAGTGGGTGAGGATCGGCGGGTGCAGGGAAGGCTCCTCCATGGGCGACTAGCGGCGTGGGAAGGCGACCACGGGACAAGAAGAAGAAGAAGAAGAATGTTGACCCGAGCGCTGTCGGCGCCTGCGGGAAGACAGGCCATTGGGCAAAGGAGTGCCCAAATCGCAAGGTGAGAAGGCCGAGGCTCATTTGGCGCAGCCGATGATGATGATGAGGCCTCTCCCCGATGGCCACCTTTTTTTCCACAACGATGTTGAGGCCAAGGAGAAGGAAGAGGTGATGGCTGTACAGGAGCATGGGAATGCTCTGAAAGTTGTCAACCTCGACGAGCCACGCGCCCAAGTCCACCTTAGACGTGTGGGCAGCGAGGAGGAGCAGCGGTGGTACTTGGACTCCGGCGCCAGCAACCACATGACGGGTTCCAAGGCTGCCTTCTCCGAGCTTGATGGGAACGTGTGAAATCTCATGTTTGGTTTTGGAAATTGATGACACACTTGTATGCTAATCCTTTGCTCTAAATGTTGACTTGAGAAATAGGATTGCATGGATGACGTGGAGCATGATGATCATGAACATGGACGATGATGATGGACATGGTGGATTGTCAAGCTCGGTGATCGGCTTGAGAGGAACCCGGGAGATCAAGGCAAAGGTATACTTGATAGGGTTTTCCTTTCGGTGATCAAGACACGATAGAGCGTGTGATCACATTATAGGATAGATGGCCGACTATCAATAGGGGATGCCGCGACAATCCTTTGGTGAAGTGCTTCTAGGTCCAATTGACTTGCATATTGCATTTAGGACATGAGAGCACTAACTTCATTCTTGCCTAACCAATAGACATGCTAACATAAGTGATAACGTGATCATCTTCGACGTGTTGGCAACTTATGGCAAGAGGCGAAGCAAGGTTGAAGCAAAGGGCGACAACAAAATGAAGAACACGCAGGGAATCGCGACTGGAAGCACGACCGGACGTTGGTCATCTGACCGGACGCACTCACCGGAGCATCCGGTCAGTGGGTCCAATCAAAAGAACAGAGAGCATGTTTTCCAGCTTCGCGAGAAAATTTGACCGAACGCTGTGATCGGAAGCGGTGACCGGACGCATGAAGATGTTGTCAGCTGTGGGGCCGAGGGGGTTGTCCTGTCTGACCGGACGCTTGAAATGGAGCGACCGGACCCTCGACCGGACTCACTGGTGAGTCTGGTCGGTGCGTCCGGTCGGCGCGCTGGATGCCCATTTCAAAGCCCAACGGCTCCATTTCGAGAGGAGCTCTATATATACTTGGATGGCCGGTTCATTGAGCTCTCTCTTGCACATTTGAACACTCTAACTTGCTAGTGAGCTTGTGAGACTCCTCTCCACTCATCTCTTCATCCAAACTTTGAATCTTTGGTGAGATTGAGAGAGATAGAAGTGCATTGCATTGTTGATAGCATTCTAGAGGCACTTCATCCTTAGAGAAGCCGCGAGACTTTGTTTCTCTTAGGAATTTGCTTGGTTCCCTAGCGGCTTGGAACAAGAGGCGGTGTTGAGCTCGATTGGAGCTTGTTCGAGGCCACACCGGTGGTTTGTGAGGGGTCGTTCCTTACCCCGCGGGAGATTCACGAAAGGAGCACTAGTGGATTGCTCGTGGCTTGTTGGACCCTCTCTTGTGATCGGTTTGCTTGAGCTCCCACCGGGGATTTGGCACCGACCATTAAGCTTAGCAACCGTCAAGTGAGTGTGTCGCCACAACGAGGACTAGCGTGCCAGCAAGCACGTGAACCTCGGTAAAAATCATCGTGTCAATCTTGTTCTTGCTCGTTGGAGATTTCATATTGATCACGGTGATTGGCTTCCACCTCTACACATCGACGTCGGTATATCGAACACCTCTCCTCGTGTATTTACTTTGTTATCTTGTGTAGAATTGCTTAGGTTGCTTAGTTGAGTAGAATTGTTTAGCTCCTAGTGCTTGTTTAGTTAGCTTACCTTGCTCACCTAGGAGTAAATTAGGGACCTAGCTATTGCTTGTGGTTAGAGACTTTAGAATTGAATTGTGGGTTGCTTAGCTAGCTTGTAGCACCACTTATTAGCTTCGCCATCTTATTGTCTAACCGGGTTGTTTAGTGTTGTTGCAAGAATTTTTAATAGGCTATTCACCCCCCTAGCCATTGGGACCTTTCAACGTGGCACGGTGAAGTTTGGTGATGGCTCAAGGGTGGCAATCCGAGGGCGCGACACCATCATCTTCAGGTGCACGAGCGGTTTGACGGATGTCTACTACATCCCGCGGCTGCGTTCAAGCATCATTAGCATTGGCCGGCTAGATGAGCATCGAGGTGCCGATAAACGGCGTCCTCGGGATCAGGACCGGGAGCAGCGGCTTCTTGCCAAGGTGAAGAGGTAAGTTTTCGCTCAATTTGAAGGTGGAGCAGCCCATTTGGTTGGCTGCACAACGCACGGAGGAGCCGTGGCTGTGGCACACTCGCTATGGCCATCTCGGCTTTGATGCTCTCAAAGAACCGGAGAAGATGGTCAGGGGCTGCCTCACATCGAGCACGCAGCGAAGCCGTGTGATAGCCGCCCTTGGGGAAGCAAAGAAGGCTGCCATTCCCGAAGATGGCGGTATCACGCGGCTAAGGCCCCGGAGCTGGTCCATGGTGATCTTTGTGGGCCAATCATGCCCGGCACACATGCAGGCCGCAAGTATTTCATCTTGTTGGTAGATGACTATGTGTTCATGTGGCTGCTCACCGGCAAGAGTCTTAGAGGCAATCAAGAAATTCAAGAGCGTAGAGAGGCGGAGAGCAGCAAGAAGTTTGCTGCTCACCGGCGATTGTGGAGTTCCTTTGGGCTAACAATGTCATGGTTCAAAACAGAATTGGTGGAGAGGCCAAACTGTGGTGGCATGGCGAGGTCGATGATGAAGGAAAAAAGATGTGAGTTCTATGGAGTGGTCAAGACTTAGACTAGAGTTAAACTAGGAAGACTTAGACTAGAAACCTTCAGCCCACCTTCCTTAACGAAGTTCACATACAAACTGAACCACTCCTCTATGTATAAATATGCATCCATGGTAATGTAAGTTTTGAGTTCAGCTACAACAACCAAAAGAGCAGAGCTCTGGCTAATGCTGGTGCTTGTGTGTTGTTCTCAAGAGCACAGCAGCAGCACCAACATGCAGCTGCAGCAACACTTGTGTGTGTGCTCATCCTCTCAGCTCAGTTTAGAGGTAGAGAGGAGGGAGGTAAGCTTGCTGCTCACCTGGATTGTGATCCTTTGGGCTAACAATGTCATGGTTCTTTGGACCAAGTGGCATGAGCTACGAGAAAATAGATGTGCTCTCAAATTTTCAGAATACATAAAACCTTCAGCTCACATCTAACGAACGCTACTTGCCATGACGTTGAAATACAGCAGTTCAATATACAGGACAATGACGCGTGGATGATATATGAAAACTACAGACTAGTATACTCTCTCCATTCCAAATTATAATTTGATCAAACTTAAGATGTGTTAACCCTCCAATAAACATGGAGTGACTTATAATACATCTCAATTAATTCATCAATTGAATTACCAGCGCTGCATGCAATCGCCAACAGCATGATTAGGCTACTGACAGCATTCCGTTCAGAAATCAAGAAGACGAGCATTTTACCACCAAAAAACATTTCCATGCTACTAAACCCTGTTAGGACACTAGCACTGCTACATTGCTATTCTAGGTAAGTATGACCAAGAAAAAAACTGTACATGGATAAAAAGTTAAAACCCACCTTAAATCTACATTTTGCTAAACAAACATTCCGCCCTCCACGCGTTTCCATGGGAAGGACTTATGATCCAGCCTTCTTTTAGGCCTGATGCACTACCCTACTGGTTTGGACTACATCCGGAAATCCATCACGCAGACGGTGTTGTTCGAGAAACAGGCAGCAATCTTGCTGCCTTCTTTGTTCCAGCACACTTCGAATATGCCCCCACTACCTCTGTAGGTCTTCAGGATCCTGCCTTCTTTGACAGACCAGATGTGTAGGCACTGATCCAGGGACCCACTCGCTAAGTATTCACCGTCAGGGCTAAATGCAACAGAATACACTGGTTGCCTGCAGCCACACATAAACTCCATTAACATCATAAGCAAGCACAATAAAGTATCATAATATTTTGTTTTTCGTGATATCAATACCTATGACCAGACAGGCTGTACAGAAGGCGTCCGTGCTCAACTTCCCAAAGCTTGATAGTTGAATCAAAAGATGCACTGCAAGCGAAATAGAATAATCAATCAATGGTGTGATGTTCTGGTCCTACGAGGCAAGAAACCAAGCCAAACAGCTGCATAAACCTAGTTACATCTATAACAATGATCTTATTTCTGTATGTGAACAATCGGCAGCAATGTGAGATAATAATCCAAATGCTAAACTGACTGGAACTAGGTATAGTGCCAAATTCTGTAAACCAAATGTGGCAAATTTTGTTAATGTCGATCATTTTCTGTTCTTCCATGATGATTTCCTTTTTTCTTGGAAGGGATGCCACATAAGTATGATACTTGATTGTAGCAAATAATGAGAATCCCTAATAACCAACTACGCAAGGAAAACTGATTCTCGACAACACTACTAATCATGATATCTATGGAATACTAGATCTCAAAGAACCACAGTAGTCCAGTATGGACAACCAAGTGATACCTTACAAACTTGAAAAAGGACTAATTGTTTTTGAGGCAGTAAAGCGAGGTGTGGTGACTAACTACCGCCTTACGCTTAAGCGAGTAAGGAGAAAGGCGAGGTGATGCCTTAAGAAAACTAATTAAAAATTAAAAATAGCAGTTTTGAGCATTAGATGAAGAGGAAAAAGGAAAGGAAAAAAAGGAGAAGAATGAAGCCGAGTAAGAAGTGGGTTCGACCAGCCCACTAGGCAGCCCGTATGCTCCTTCCTAATGTGACTTCATTGAAATCCCCACTGCTAGTGCGCGAATGGCTGCTCTGCTTCCCTCCGCCCCTCTCCAGATGCCCTGCTTTGCTTCCTTAACCGGATGAGCTGCTTATCGAAATCCCCACTGCTAGTCCGCGCACGACAGCGCGAATGGCTGCTTTGCTTCCCTCCGCCCCTCTCCAGATGCCCTGCTTTGCTTCCTTAACCGGATGAGCTGCTCTGCTCTTCCCTCCACCCTTTCTGCTTCCCCTTCCTCTCTCTCCTCTGCTCCTCATGTGGATGGAGGAGGACCAGAGGAGGCAGCAGGGAAACAGCAAGCCGTTGGTGGCTGCTCCTCACGCGGATGGGGAAGAGAGGAGGGGGAGGCGGAGCCTATTCTTGAGGCAGAGGCTCGGCTGCTCCCCTGCAGCGCGGGCGAACGCGTTCACACAGGCAAGCAGGTAGGTTTATCTTCTCTGCGGGTGCTCCTGTCTGCTCTCTGATTTCTCTGGCTGCTCCCCGTATGGTGCCCGCCTTGCTCGATCTGGGATGAATCGGACGCCAAAACGACGTTTTTCGGACGCCACAATTGTAAGGGGGACGCCATACGGGGCAGAGGCGAGTCGTCTGCCAAAAGTCCCGCCTGGAGCGCTTAGGCGACGCCTTAAAAACACTGATTAGAATGACAATTTGCAGTATATAACATCTACCAAATTTCAAAAGATGTAGCAAAGGTTATCAGTATCGCGATACGTGTCGATACTACCCAGGCTAGATGATAGGTATTACTCCCTGAATTGTTTTTTGGGCAGTAACGAACCAGGATCGTGATACGTAACCTAGGATTGGTAGAATCGCACTACAAATGTGATTCCATATGACTCTACTCAGGGTCAAAGTAATTGCCCATGCATCAGTCTCAAATTCATATAAATAGATGTCATCTATACTCTCAGTTTCTTCCAATGTTTTTAAGGCGATAAGGCGAGGTGTGGCGAACGCCTACTGCCTTACGCTTAAGCGAGCAAGTCGTAAGGCAAGGCGACGCCTTAAGAAATTAATTAAAAATTAAAAATAGCAGCTTAGATCATTAGATGAAGAAAAAAAGGAAAGAAAAAAAGGGAAAAGAAAGAACCCGAGTAAGAAGTGGCCTGGCCCAGCCCACTAGGCAGCCCATATGCTCCTTCCACTGACGTGTGGCTTCATAGAAATCCCTATCCCTATCCCCTGCAGCGCCGCCATTCTATTCCGCAGTCCCCGCACGAGCATGACGGCGCGAGTCGCTGCTCTGCTTCCCTCCGCCCCTCTCTGGATGCCCTGCTCTACTTCCTTCTCTGGATGAGCTGCTCTGCTCTGCTCTGCTCTGCTCTTCCCTCCGCCGCCCCTCTGCTTCCCCTCCCTCTCTCTCCTCTGCTTCTCGCACGGATGGAGGAGGGGCCCTTCCTCCCTCTCTGCTTCTTGCGCGGATGGAGGAGGAGGACCAGAGCAGGCGGTGGGGAAACAGCAGCCCGCCGGCGGCTGCTCCTCGCGTGGATGGGGAAGAGGGGAGGGGGAGTCGGATCCTATTCTTGAGGCGGAGGCTCGGCAGCAACAACTTCTCCTGCAGCGCAGGCGAACGCGTTCGCGCGGACAAGCAGGTAGGTCCTTATGGCGCCCGCCTTGCTCGATCTGGAATGAATCGGACGCCAAAACGACGTTTTCCAGACGCCACGGTCCTAAGGCGGACGCCATATGGGGCTGAGGCGAGTCGTCTACCAAATCGTCCTGCCTGGAGCGCCTTGGCGCTTAGGCGACGCCAAAGCGACGCCTTGAAAACCTTGGTTTCTTCCGTTCTTCTTTTCCTTTCTCTTGGATTTGTATCTCTCCATACTTCCTGTACGTGGCTGCCTAATTACTTGACTACAAAGCCATGGTGGCCTGACGGGGGAGGAGCGAGGGGAGTTCGTGAAAGGGTTATGGTTACTTGCATTATCTAGCTGGTACTTGCAGAACTAAGTCCCACTGTCCCAAAATACCCACTGACGTGTAAGAAAATTTTCTTTAGTTCTTTGGAGCTGATGCAACAATTAATGGAGACTATTAACAATTTGGCACATACTATCCAAGGGAATGATCCACATCCATGAATGGAGAAGTGTGTGACTGTAGCAAAGCACAAGATCCAAGTTGCCATAAACTAACACTAAGTACAAACTGAGGGACGATGTTTACACAAATATATCATCGTTTCTACACTAGACAATTTATCTTGGGAACATGTTAAATAGAACTATTCACTCTAATGTAGTAATCAATATATTAATGTGCAGTTTTATTTTGGTAAATATATTTGCAACTACAGATATGATCCCAATCCGATACTATTAGAAGAAAAATAATACTACTACCTCCTGTCGAAAAAAGAATGCAATTACAGGTTGCGTGCCGGTCAAAGTAGCTCAAGCTTGACCAGGTTTATATATTTACCAATTATTTCTCCAAATATTTTTTTTAATAAAAATATATTCTATAACTAATCTAATGGTATTTATTTTGTATCATGAATGTTTCTATTTTTTAATATAAATTTGGTCAAAGTTCACTTCTAGAAAAGCGAGAATTGCATTCTTTTGTGGATGGAGGGAGTACCTAGAATCTTGATACTGATAACCTTGGATGTAACTACAGACATACTATGTAACTACAGATGTGCTGTCAATTCTCAACCAGGAGCTATCCAAATAGGAACACAGGGAGTCTAAATGCCAAACATTGACATAAATTAACAAATAAAATAGTACATAGGACTTATATTTGCTCAAACAGTTTACCTAGCCAAAAGCAACTGCTGATTAGGATTGTTTGTTCCTGGGCCTGTTGGGCTCCACCGAATAGTATATATTTCCTGCAAAATACATTTAGACCCTATTGTAGACAGTTACATAAGTTCAAGCGGCCATAAAAGAAGGCAAGATTGATAGACCTTGGTATGCTCCTTGAAATCAAATACACATTTTTCTTGTTTCATACTCCATATCTGCAAAGGTAAGGTAAAAGAGGCAGGGGGTGGCTTTATTATGGAAGGTAGTAGTATACAAGCACACCCACAAAGGTAGCAGTTAACCCTAGGGAAATAAGTCTAATTCACACATCATTCAATGATTACCAACTAAATAAGAAAACAATCCGTTCTATCCCTCATCAACTATCAGAAAAAATGTTTGCTTTTTACCCACTATAGGCTGAATTTACAAGTAACATTTTAGCATTCAAGGCCACATCACTGGCTTTGATGGATCATCGAAAGCATACAAAATAAGAAATGTGATATGGACAGTAAAATTGCTGCAACGATTTATCAAACCAGTTATCCATCAAAAGTCCAAGGAATTTAGAGGATGGGGTTGGTGGTGGTATGTGCATGGCCATAGGAGGCATGTGGTTTACACTCACTTATATTTAGGTTATATGTACTCAATTGCACATCTAACAGGTACAGCAGATGATATGCCGATAAACAATACTGAAAAAACAGTATATAGTAACATTTAGCACAATAGTGAACAATAGTGGGAGACTACCATCCATAAAAGTAAATGGACAACTTTATTTTAGAAAGAAATATGTCACCTTTGCTGTCCAATCATCAGAACATGAAGCCAAAAAAGAACCAGTAGGATCCCATTTGATAGCATTGACTTCACTCTGGAAAACATACATAATTGAATGAGGTCACACTTGATGCTTTCCAAAATTAGTAATACAAAATGACAAGACTTGTATATATTTGTGTGTGACTACATTTGTGTGCAAAATTACCAAGATGTATTTTCAACAACTATGGGTTCCAACCCCTATTATCGCTCCCGCTCGTCCTCGCTTTAAGATTCACGCCGCCACTCCCCGGCCATCACTTCCCGCCCGCCGCTGCCACTTCCCGGAGGCCCGGCACCGGTGACCCAGCTTACGGCTCCCGGCGACCTGCGTCTGCGGACCGGAAGCGCCCATGGCCTCGCGGACGAGCAGCAGGTGGAGACCGGGACTGAGAGCAAGAAGGTGCGGGAAACGCCCGGCGGCCGCCACGGCTCCGGCGAAGCTCGTCGGCGCCGCCGCCGCCGCCGCCGCCGCCGCCCATGGCCTCGCAGCGGCGGCGGTGGCGAGCGAGCTTCGTGGCGGCCTCATCACATGATCATGGGCGGCGGCGGGGAAGCGTTGGCGAGCGGCAAGGGTTGTGACGGCGGGCGGCGCAGGGAATTGGCGGACGGGAGCGCGAGACATGGAAAGGACCATTCGACCGCACGAATCCTAAAGCGGGTTCGACGGCGAAAGTGATAATGTGGGTTGGAACCCATAGTTGTTGCAAGACGTTTCCGGCAAAATTACTTGCCTAGGAGGAACTAAGGCAGTATTTGGAAAAGAAATTAAGAAGAAATAGGCACCCGAATTCGAGTTGATGACTCGAACCTGGGTTGTTAGGTGCATGACCACACTTCCCACCGGCCAGCCAAACAAGGCACACTTATAACTGTTTAATATACCAGGAAGTATCAACAACTGAACAAACTGTTTGCATGATTTTTTTAAGTTTTGAGGGTAATAATAAAATAAATAAAGAGTCAGATATCAGGAGAATGTGTGGTCTTTTTTAATGTTCAGCCTTCTGCTTTTAAGTTGTATAGATAATACATAAAAGAAAAATGCACACAAAAAACATGCAGCTTGTCGCATGCATTTTAAGAATCTAATTGCTGAGAAGGCTGACCTGATGACCACTGAATGCTTTAACTGGACGCTGTTCCCCAATCTTGCAAACATAGATCATGTTATCGGTTGAACATGTTGCAAAAGAGTTATTATTTCTCCAATCAACATCTAGTGTTGGAGCTACATAGAAACAGGTGGGAGTTAGATTTCGTCACCACAGATACATCTACTCAGGTTAAAACAAACATTCAGAAATGCCAATTCTACCTGAATGAAATTCAAACTGCTGCTTGCATTCCCATGTCTTTGTATCCCAAACAATAGCAGTTTTATCAACACTTCCACTTAGGAGAAAATCTCCTTTCTTATTCCATTTCAATGAAAATATGGGTCCCTTATGTTTGAACAGTGTCTGCTTAAGGTCTCCTGAAAAATTTCATCTCATCAAAGGAAAGGATGACAATAGGGGGTAAATAAAACATCTAGGCTGTATGACCTATATATGATTTCTTCAAATGTTATAAATATGAAGAATACAATGAGTTTATGCCAGATCAAATTTTAACACATACATGAATAAGAATAACAAGAAGCCTGTCACCAGATTATTTTTTAGAGAAATTTAAGGCACAATAAAGAATGTGCACCATTAGTCAAATACAAGAATCCTACAGTTCCAATGGGCCCACATTGTCAATCAAACGAACTTTAACCTCAGAATGAAGAGCTAAAGCCAACTACATATGGATACAGAAACAATTCACTCACCATCTCTACTCCATATTCTTGCCTGACCATCATAGGAGCCTGTAGCCAGTAGTGTACCTTCACCCTGTAAGGGATGGCAGAAAAGCAAATACAATGATGAGTATGAAATAGCTAAGGAATGTAAATGCAAACATAGAATTTTTGCATGAGACACAAATCAACAGGTAGACTAATAGAACAGGTGTCTATAAATAGCATTCTATGATATGTTCTCATTGGTCTTCACCCCAAAAACATGAATTGTAAGAGGGGATATAAACAAAATTTCACAGCAGGAAGAAACTCACATTCCAGTCCAGTGTGGTGACATCCTTGCTCTTTTCATTGGTCCGACCTTTAAAATGTTTCAAAACATGAACACTGGGAGGAGATGATTGCATGTTGGAACCACATGGACCATCTGGAATTGTCCAGATTCTAGCGGTTGAGTCTCCTGACCTAGCAAGTTTGAAATATAGTAGTATATATATCAGTCAACAAAGAATTGAAATAAACATAGGCAGCTTTCATGGTAAATATCAGGGTTGCAAACACATAAGTTGCAATAAATAAAAGGCTGGGTGGAATATGGGGACTAAATAAAGTATGCGTACATGCAGAGTTTTGTGAATGCCAGATTAGTGTGGAAATTTAACTTCATCAATTTCATAAATCTCGTGTAATGCACCAGATTGGCACCACATCATTTCTCCCCCTCCCAATTCCCCTCCCATCTAGAAACCATGGATAAAACGAAGAAACTGGCATGAAACAAAAAAAAAAGGAACAGCATGCAACCATCCCCTCACAATTTTTCTACCTTCAGTTATCATCCTACATTCCTAAACCATGTTACTCCTCTCATCCACTCACCCTCCATGGATCTGACCCACACTAGCAAGGATAATGCCACCGGAGCAGCCTAAGACTAAGAAGGTTGGTGGGCGATGGGTGAGTATCGGCAGTAGCAACGGGTGACGGTGAGTGCATTTGCAGTGGTAAGTGGTAACAATGGAGAGCTCAACGCCTCATCAGAGCAGGGATCCCTTCTACAACTGATTGAGAAAGTGTCCCCACTGATCGAGAACGGTGGTGGCCAGCAGCTACCAACCCACAGCTTTTAGCCATTTGGCAAAGATGATAGTCCTTGCTGCAACCACTGTCTAAACCTCTAGCTGAGTGTCTGAGAACATATGTCCCTAACTGTGAAGCTAGCAGACAACATCTAGACAATGTCAACGAGCTCCAATGCTTCTTCACTGTGCGCTTAAAGGCCCCAGACTCCAGCCTCCACCATGGACAGATATGTAAACCTGCCATAGCATTGCCTCGTCCCTCTTCAATCAAGGTACAAATGGATCCATCTTCTATAACCACCACTTTTAGCGATTATTAGGACAACACTGATGATTACCAAAATTGAGAAAAGACAGATAATCACATGTTTCCTATCTCTCTGACAGCGAGGAGCACTGTGCTCCTAGAGTCTCCACTCCCCAGCCTCACCATGGACAGATATGTGAACCTGCCAAAGCGTTGTCTCGCCCCCCTCCAATCGAGGTACAAATGGATTCATCTTCTATAGTTATCAAATTTGAGAAAAGACAGATAATCACATTTTTCCTATTCTTCTGACAGCAAGGAGCACTGTGCTCGTAAATGTCTCCACTCTACAGCCCCACCATGGACAGATATGTGAACCTGCCATTGCGTTGCCTCACCCCTCTCCAATCGAGGTACAAATGCATTCATGTTCTATAATTACCAAATTTGAGAAAAGTCAGATCATCACATTTTTCCTGTACTTCTGACAAAACATTGCCTCAACTAAATGAATGATGCTAGCTGGATCCTTCCAATTTTGTCAATTTAGTTAAATGTTATGTGATCTACAGTTTGTTATTTAGAAACTATAGAAGAACAGATCTATGTTAACAACTGAAAAAAGTGTCAGTCTAAATTAAAAAACCTGCAGACCACTAAATAGTGTGGTTCTGGAATGCTACATTTCCTGTTTCAAGGTTGCAGAGGAATATATAAGTGACATATCTATCCCAGATGTATTATAATTTATTCTAGCAGACCATCTATGCTAGATCGTTTTTGGTTTTCAACCTCAGGTGAACCTTGTTCTGAATGTGAAGGTTGGAGGAATAATAGGGAAGGAGAGAGGATATAGGGAGTGGCTAGCCTCCCCGAAGGCTATTTATCTGTAACCCATATGGGGATTAGAGGAGAGCAGGAATTAGAAGGAAAAGCCTTCTCCCATGCTCAAGGCTCACAGCCAGCCCCCTCTCTCCCTTTCAACCCTAGCCGCCACCATAACATCCAGTATTGGAGATGCCAGATCCCGATGATTGCGAAAAGCTGAAGGTGCCACAGATGTCGCCACCGTATCCCATTGCCAAGGCGGAGGCCGACCTTGCCCAGTAGATGGCATCTCTTTGGGCATGCCTAGAGGCACTGGAATACTGACCGCCGGCGACCACCACTGCCATACCGCCAGTGTTCCCCTGCGGCTTGCTGGGCTATGGGACAACAGTCGTCTCCATGCCAGATTCAAAGATGAATGAGAGTGCGCGGCAGCAGCTCAGTAATAAGAGTGCCAGCCAGATGTCAGCAGCAGTGCGGCTGCTGCATGCGGCCTCCTAGTGCGTCGGCAGGTGCAGGAGATGCGCGATCTGCAGCTGATTCAGCCCCGCACCCCTTCGCAGCTCATCCAAGTTGTACATTGCCGCGCGAAGGACCACGATGCCATCCACTGCGTCGGGGATTAGGCATCGGGTTCCCCCCACGCGTGCGGCGATCATGCTGCCCCCCAACCCCCCACCCTCCGCCCCCCACCACCACCCTCCCCCCCCCGCGCAGCAAACTCAAAGTCTGGCTGCGGCAGCACACCCAACTCAATCCGGCGGGTAGAAGGCATGAGGTCATTGGCAGGTGCGCACCGCCTAGCGCCGCCGCATTCCGACATCAACCACCGCAGGGGCACCTCCGCTGGTTGTGGTTGCGGCACAGCCACCTTGCTGCCTTCTCGGTGATGTGCATGCCGACGGCGCAGAGAGGCGGAGCTCCATTTTCCTTGGTATGATGGGTGGCTGCAGTTGCTGTGCCAAACTCATCCGTTCGGATGGGGCTGGGTCTGGGCTCGTGGCTAGGACTGGATATGGTGGCCAAGCTGTGTGGGCTGATGTGCTCTTGGTTCTTCAAGACTTCAGTCCATGAGCGGACTGCTCCATGGGATCCAGGTGGTTATACGTGTGCAGTTATTGCGTTTAGACAGTGTCCACCTTCCATTGAGGAGGCCACCAAAATAAAGAGTCCAAATCTATTTCCGGGTGAGAATAATAAAATGAGCCGAGATGTAAAAGCCTTGTTTTTAAGTGTTCGATCTTTGTCAAGTCGAGTCATCATTATAAGCTGGTTAGGAAGGTTGGAAGGATAATAGGAAAGAAGAGAGGAATTATAGGGAATTTTTAGCCAGGGAGGCTATTTATCTACCCATATGGGGATTAGAGGAGAGCAGGAATTAGAAGGAAAAGCCTTCTCTCTTGCTCGGCCATGGGCAAGGCCCCCAGCCGGCCCCCTCTCTCCCTCTCAACCCTAGCCACCGCAATAATTGAACCCAAGATGCTTCAAAGATCTGTCCAATGATCTCATTTTTGGCAATGATGGCATGCAGGAGAACAAAAAAGTCACCCTGAAGCATATGGCTACAGGAGCACAAAAAAGTCAGAATAATAAATACAAATAAATATATATGCAATATAGAAATAATAAGGGCGCACCCTGAAGCTAGAAGAGAACCAGTTGGACTCCATGCACAGGCGAAAACCTGAATACAAAGAAAGAAACAGTAAGAGAATATAACAGATTTCGCTAGTTTCAAGGAAAAAATATTTGCATCCTATAGGACCCTGCTAACCTCTGAACTGTGTCCTTCCAAAACAGTAACATCAGTGTTAGATATCTCCTGAGCAGTTGTACTTACATCCATTGGAGTTGGACCTGTGGTATTTATGAGTAGTAAGACTTCGCATGGTGAAGGTAATGAAATACACAAAACCAAGTCTTGACACCAATATTTCCATGAGAAACTGTAACTCATTGAATCATATTTCTCTTCTTTAGTTAAATATTACAACTGGGGTAGTATTTGGTTCAAAATGGTAACATAAATGGTATTGATACGAAAAGCGTATGGATGGAAACTAATCAAGATAACAAGGGATTTGTTTGGCTGGGAACAAATGTAACAGAAACAGTTGCAACTCTGCCCTTGCTGCTCTTGCAGATTTCTACTTCTCGCATTGGACCATCAGCCACAAGCAACCAGAAAACTCAGTAAAGTGATACACACAAAACCAAGTCCCAAAACTGACACTTCCATAAGAAACTGTAACTCCTAGAATCACATTATTTTCTTTGGTTAATGGCTACCAAGGTAATTTGGTTCAAAACGGTAATGATAATGAAAAGTGGCTGCAATGGAAACAAATCAAGACAATACGGCATTTGTTTGGTTGGAAGAAAATGTACTGGGGTCAGCTCAAAGTATGCCGCTTATTCTTTGGAAGCTTGCTACTTCTCCCATAGGAATAACTCGACCCTAGTCACCATGGCATGGCACCGACCAGCCCGACTAATCGCGATTAATCAGAGCTAATTGTAGTACAAAAGGTAACGGGATAGGCTGAAACTCTGCCCCTTGTTCTTTGGCAGCTTGCTACTTCTACCATTGGAGAAATGTTTTCAAAAATCGACCCTAGTCGTCATGGCACCGATCAGCCTGACTAATCGCGACTAATCAGACCTAGCCGTAGTGCATAACTTATCGCCATGGTACTGATAAGCCTGACTATCACAGAGGACTTGATAACCTTGCATTGGACATCAGCTGTAACCAGACAACTCGGTGACAATCGAAAATGACAAGGACAGGGGCAACAACGCTCGCAGTGGGTCTAGAACCAAATCAAGTGGGCTTGGAGGGTGCTGAAGATGAGGTGCCACTGCCACAGCCAAATCATGTGACAGGGGGCTCCACAATTCGTTGACAGCCAGGCAACGGAGAGACACATGCATGGCAGCAGAAGTCGATTCATGTGGCAGCAAGGTGTCGCCAGCCATTGGTGACAGATTCACAGATATGAAGCAAAGGATTGGGCAATCATGAGAAGGGAGCGGCAGCACCATGATTTTGGAAGGGGGTCGACAAGATGTATATTTTTCTGATGCAGGACATTTTGGCCGTTAATGGATCTCTACTGGGCTGTTATCAGACACCAGGCGGTTTAGGGACTGCCCAAACCAGGCACAAACAATTGTGATCATGCCACCTTATCTGATCATGGAGTAGAACAAATGAACCAAACAGCTCCTGAATTCCCATGAAATCGAAACACGGTATCAAAAATCAGTTCCATGCCCAAGTTTTTCATAAGAGATATCAGAAAATATATTGCATGATTGAGAGGAATAAGTGCCTGCTTGGTTTGTTACCAGAATTTGCCATGCCAGAAGTTTTGGAAAGCAAAAGTTGAGAAAAATAAGTTTGCCAAAGATTTGGTAAGCCAAATGTGAGATGTATAGTTCCAATTTTGTGTACTTTTCAAGCACTAGCGCAAGACAACAATAGGCATATACTTAATGAGCACAAGTCCACATACTACATTACATAGTCCACATTAACTGGAAACTTATTCACACTGCAATGTAAACAGTACTCGACACACTTAGAAAACATCAAACATTGGCACATTGCTAAGTTAAGAAAACATCCAAGCATGTCAAAACTGCACGCATTATTATTTGCTAAAAGTTGTGTAATGGAACATGATATGAGTAATATATCAAGTAGTAATTAATCACCTCCACCAGCAAGAGAATCATCCTCATGCTTAACCTTATCAATACGCTCTGCGTGCTGCCTCTCTCTTTCTTTCTCTTTCTCCTTCTCTTTATCATGGTCCCTATCTTTTTCAGATTTGTCCTTCTCCCTGACTTGCTCTTTATCTTTGTCATGGCGTTCCCTCTCCCGTTCGCCACCAGGACGCCGTTCATGCTCCTCATTACGTTCCTTGTCTTTTCCCTTATCCTTCTCACGTTCAGTTAGAGATCTCTCCATTTTCCTCTTTTTCACAATCTGTTGCAGCTCTTCAACATCTTTTGTGATGATTTCAAGTGGCTCCAGAAGTGCAAAATCCCTCTCAACTTCGTCATCATTCTGAAATAAGAAAGGTGGATGGTGTTGCATCAATTGGCAGTAGTAATAAATACTGAAAGATAAACAGGCTTACATCGTCGTTATTTGCTTCTAGTTCTATGTATTGGAGGCCTTTCTGCACAATAGTGATAAGAGCACCAGGTGGAACTGCATTCCCGTCAATGCCACCCTTATGGATCCCAGCTTCATAACCTAGAGTAAATGCAGCATGGATAAATCCTGAAAAGAATGGTTGGCAGAGAAACTATTAGCAACCAAAATCACACTATATTGCCTAAGACATGTTGGTGCACAGCCTTCCTGTCTATGGATGTTGTCACTTGCAAACAATATTTAGACAAAGGGAGCAGCAGGTGATGAGAACACGGCCCCATTCACCAAGAACCAAAAGCACTAAAGGACATGAAACAACATCCTTGTAATCTTGTTAAGGTCAAGAACGGCTTTTAGGCATTTACAGAACAGAGACAATAGTGATGAATTCTCTAGAGCTAAGTTCCATCATACAGTCTATATCCAGTTTCAGCATTTCAGGTAATAGCAACAAAATGGCAGAAGAGAACAAAAGTGACATTTTTTTCCAGAATTTACACATACAATTGATTCCAAAAAAACTAAGAAGAAATCATATTTCAAATCACAATCAACATATTCCCCAACCCTGTCCCTACCATCATGCTACACTAAAAGGCATCTGACTTAATTACCATTCTTGCTTGTCAGATTCCCATTCTCCTACGAAACACATGAGTTTTCCACAGTTAAAAGGGAGTGTCAAATGTCCTGCACCATCAAATCAGATTCCCAAAAAGCTATAGTTTACCAGCAAAACATGTGATTTTTTTTCGTGGACCATAGAACCAAACCAAGGGAGAAGGAACAGATAAAACATTCCATATTTCTTAGTTGAGGCGTCAAAGACTGCTCACAGCTAATAAAACAGTTCCACCAAGTTAGGAGTTGATCTAATTTCTTCATTTTAGAGCAACACAAGGGGAAAATGGGCACTGAGGTCGTTAAACTAGCACCGAATTTTTCCTTAAATACACCACACAAATCCCTCCCAAGAACCAACAGAAATGGCATTTTCCATCCAAATATGCATAATTCCGAACCCGCCCCCAATCTACAGGTCTCCTTAAACGACATCTGATCCTAGCAGCATCCCCTCCCGCCGTACGGCGGCACGCTTATATTCACTAGAGCAGCGCACGAATCCGCCACAATCCAACTGGGGCAACTAGCCGCCCCGCAGCAGCGAAGCTCCTAAACCCTAATCGGTTCAAAGAGAAAAAAAAAAAATGGGGAAAGTTCTCTGGGCACGAGATGCGTGGGCGGGCATGGCGCACGTACCTGACTCCTGGAGGTAGCGGAAGACGAGGAAGTTGAGCTCCGTCGATGTGAGCACCCCCCATAGCAGGCGGCGCGGGCGAGGTCGCCGGCGGAGCGGCGGAGCGGACGGGAGCGGGGAGGGCTAGAACGGCCGCGTGCGATGTGGATGTGTGTCGCCGTTGGCGTTGAGAGTGTGTCATGAATGAAAACGGCCAAGAACCAGGGGCACGCCCACAGGATTGCGCGGAAAGATCGGACGGTGCAGAAGCACGTGACACACAAGGACGGCTTAGATCAGCGCCGTGGCGAGCATCAATGGTCAGGGTGTGAGGAGATATTTCAAAATATGACATGTTATTGGTGTGCCCCGTATAATATGACTCGAAATTCGTCGGCCTTTAAAAATATGACACGGATCCTGCGAATTGCTTTGAAATTTGACCATCACGGGTTTTCCTCTATTTCTAAAATTCCTGGAATTATATTGCACTGTTTGGACACGCGAAAAGACTCATTTGCCCTCTTGTTATTTTTCCTCCTTCACTGAAACAGAACGACAGGAAAAATTGCGGGGCTTCTTTCTTATGTCCGCTTGGAAGGGACGCACGCCACGCCTATACCCGAGCAAAAACTAGCCCACGGTTGGTCCAGGCCCGCGGGCCCGCTCCATGCCCGATGGGTTTTGGCCCGCCCATGACCCCATCCTCTCTTCTCTATTGCTCCTTGCTAGATTTTGAAGCTAAAAAAAATTCTTGGGCCGAACTGGCCCGAAATACATTTTTAGCTACTTTGTAGTGCAAAATACGCTGGTAGCCCGCCCAAGCCCGATCTTGCCCGAGCCCGCAGAAAAAATCTAGGCCCTTTGTTGCATGGGGACGTCAGGGGCGTTGATTTGGGGCACAATCTAAATTGTGTCTCTGGATTTTTTTTGGCCCGGCCCGTAGACCCGATTTGGCCCGAAAAATGGGGATTTATAGCCACGGTGTTTCGGTATACGGAGCGCCGCAGTTTGTCCTCCTCACGCCCCCTGACAATCCTCATCCTCTCACGGCCCCAAAGACCTCATCCTCTCTTCTCTGTTGCTCCTTGCTAGGGTTCAATGTACCACAGTCCGACCTTGGGCGGCGGGTGAAGGGGTCGGCAGTTGAAGGGGGCCGTGACTCGCTCTACTTGCTCCATGGTGATCCGGGGTAAGAGCTCAAATCTCCTCCCTTTGTTGCATATTTAGGTAGGGTTCTTGTTGATTTGGGGCACAATCTAAATTGTGTCTCTTTTATTTTTTTGTTGGTACCCGGTAGAATCGACCGGATCCGGATGGGGAATTTAGCTTGGGTGTTCGGTATACTTCATGAATGAATTTTTGTTGGATGTTGGTCGTGATAATGACACGGACCAAGGAGATTGCAACAATCCTATAGTTGTTTCTCATGAAATTGACCGGGAGGGCCTGCTGATAGCTCCTCTTCTAGCAAAAGACCCGATTTGTACAAAGACACACCGTGATGGATGAGGACTTTTCTTTTGGGCTTAGAGCAGAGGATGAGAGAGCTGAACAGGCTAGGATGGTAGCCCAAAAGGTGGCCGAAATTGATCTTGATAATGTGGAGAAACAAGATGCAGACTTGTTGGTTCATGATAATATATCGGGTGAGGATTCTATTATCTATGACAAAAGATGACCCTCTAATGGATGTTGGAACCGTATATTCTAGTATGAATGAGTTTAGAGATGCAGTGCGACAACATGCTATAAAGGGGCAGTTCAAGCTTGACATAAAGAAATCTCGCCCAGATTATTACCACGCGAAATGCGCTCATGAGGAATGTTCATGGTCTATTTCAGCAAGGTTGATTCATGGTGATCAACAAGTCAGGGTACTAACACTTCTCTTTGTGTCATCTATGGTTGTTTTGTCACTTATCGTATATATGCATGGCTGTTTTTTGTCACTTTTTTGATTGAGGTTTTCATATGCTTGTTTCTATTTGATAGGTTCTAAATAAATAAAGGTCAACATTTTTGTCCATCTACTAAAGAATTGATAACCAAGGTGGCACCCTATAAGTGGGTAAGAGATAAGGCAATCCCTATTCTGAGGAAGGATCCAAACATTCAAACAACAAAACCGATTTATGGAGCAACTGAAGAAGGCAATTGATAATCCAACTCACCTAGCTATAAGTTCAGATGCTTGTAAGGGCATAGAGAATGCAGTGAAGAAGGTATTCCCTTAGGCAGAGCATAGAGAATGTTTTGTTCATCTGATGAAGAATTTTGCGGAGGTTTCAAGGGCCTGCATTTGGGAAAATGTATCCTGCAGCTAGGACTTGTCAGCCAGGACAAGGGAAACAAGCCTAGGGGCAAAGGCATGTGGAAGGTTAAGTGTCCTAATTGCTTGGGTCTTGGCCATAGGAGTAAACTCTCCAAAATGCCCTCTCAATGGAACAAAGAAGAGGTAAATGTATATGCCTAATTACTGAATATTTTGTACTCATCTCATTTTTTCATGTACAGGAAAAGTCGAGCCAAGAAAGGGAAGACAGGGAGGCCCCTGGTAGTCCATCTAAAAGGCAGAAGGTTGTAGTGCAAGACGACACAAGTGAAATCAACACTAGTCCTGAACCTATAACAAGGAGGCAAAGGTGGTTCTTGAAAACTAAAATCAACACTACTCTCTTTAACCTATTGCTATTAACCTTTCTCATTTTTTAGCCTATTACAACTAACAATGGAGGAACTTGGAGGGACAAATGAAATCACTATTTGCCCCACAACAGTTACAGTAAGGTAAAAATCATTCACTCTGTGTCACATGTGTGTGCATCTTAGCTCATGCACTGAACCATTCCATTTACCTATGATATGTAGTCAAACTGGAGAAGAGCCAAGTAATACAATGACCACTCCAACGAAGAGTCCTAAGTACAAGACCTACATGAAGAAAAAATCACTCCAAGGAAGGGGAGGGAAAGGATGCTTGAATTGGATGGATGACTCTCTTTTGCATGGCTGGATGGCTCTCTTTTGCATGGATGGATGACTTTTGGCAACAACATTTAGATTCCCAGCCATCTTTTGTGTATGTGAACTTGTGTACTAAATTGGCTGGATGAATTATGTGAACTTGTACTCGGATCAAATTGGCCACATGGCTTGGCTAAGTTGTTGCTGTGAACGTATTTATTTATTAAATCTATGTGAACCTCTCTTTATTTATTAAATCCATTCCCAGCCAGCTTGTTTACATATTTTTGTAGCACACATATATGTCATTTTTACATTCCAAGAGCTTCCAGGAGGTCAACAATGTCTTTTCCCATGCCCAGAACAGTGGAAACATACCCCTAGAATTTTAGAAATTGGGGAAACCCCGTGATAGTCAAATTTCAAAGCAATTCGCAGGATCCGGGTCATATTTCCAAAAGCCGATGAATTCCGGGTCATATTATACGAGGCACACCAATAACGAGTCATATTTCAAAAAATATCTCGGTGTGAGAAGGGGATATCCGCTTCGTAGACAACACTCACATCCATCACGATCTCCACTCGGGCTTAAGGATCATTCATCAATTCTTTATTTATGGACCGGAGAGGTTTGAGAGTTAATTTAGTTTAGTTTCACCGATGGCCTCTAATTTCGAAGGGTAATGGACTAGCTCTCAGGAAATCGAAGAGTCCGAATTATACTTGGTTTGGATCCTAGATTGTAAGTGTCGAGTTCTCCACCAATTAAATCTATCATACCTTTCAAAAGATCGGGCTATGTCTACATCAGAGGAGCCCATGGTTCATCCCTTGCCAGATTGGCCCGCCATTTGGGAACTGAAGTGATAAGGCATTGCGGCCCAATTCACAACACTTTTTCACTTGAGCAAAATCCAACACCCAACAGATCAGGAAATGCTTTGGTTGCTCACCGCACTACCTATGCTTGCATCACCTATTGTCATCTCCATCCCATGCCACCTTTTATCTTCTTGATCATGACAACTTTTGCTAGTGCCTCCCGTACCCTCTTATGGTCTGACCCCTTAGTCCACTACTTCACTGAATGCAAATATGTTCCATTTTTAGGAAACCAAGTTTTATTTCACATTGAGGATGTAAGGTATTAATTGCATTCCTTACAAAGACACCCTTGATAGAAAATTACCTTTAGGTCCTTGCAAGGTCTTCCATGTGTTTTAGTCCCTGGTGATGGGAGCAGCCACTGACAAGCCTATGCCACTCTTCGAGCTTGCAACTTGAAGTTGATACCCTTCGTGACGAAGAATCTTTGTAGACTGTTCATACGCATGCAAGTGACACCAAATTAATTGTTATGCACTTGAAAATTGAAACATTAAACAAACTAGCCATGCTTTGTCGATGGATGTGGAATTTGATGCCTCAAGCATCGCAAACGCCCCCTAGTCAACCGACAATGAAATAACCCATAAGGATGATAAAAACACCAAAGCAAGTAATTCCTCAAAAGGCTAGCAGGTAGACATACCTCACGGGGGATACACTTTGCCGATAGAGCTTGCAAAGTAGTAGTCACCGAAACTCATCCAGAGGGAGTAGAAAATGATGGACATATGTAAAGATGAAATCGAAATAGTATATTAGAAGTTGCAAATACCTACCATATACACCGCCTGTCACCAGGTCAGGTTCTCCAGCCCCTTCAACGCTAGCAGAAAACTAGAGAGGAGGGGAACTCGGTTGAAGCGGTTGCTCTCCGTGAACAGGCCGATCTATCTAGACATAGTAGGGGCCAATGGTGAAGTTCTTTGGCTAGCTACTTGTACAGGATCGTATCCAATGCAAGATGAACCTACTCCTCAAGAAGGTAGTTGAAGATCTTTAGTTTGGTTTTGGATAATTAGTGACACCTAAGGACTAATCTCTCGATGCTAAGTGTTTGATTAGATTGGAGATCGGTCGTGTCAAGATTGGAGCATGGTGATCATGGATGATGGATCGAGATGATCCAAAAGGTGATCAAGCATCCAACTCAGAGTTGTTGGAGATCAATTGACCCCAAGGCAAAGGTATAACCATAGGGCTTTTGATTTCACACTCAAGACACCATAGAGGGTGTGAGTGACTATAGGATCGATAAGCCGTACTATTAAGAGGGGAAACTTATCGTACATATCGGTCCTCATGTGCCTTTAGGTTCAAAATTCATATGCATGCATTCTAACCTAAAGAGCTAACTCCGCACTTGACAAAAATGTTTTCAAAATGCTAACACATGGTGTCGAGGTGTTCTTCGACGTGTCGGCAACAAGAATCAAGTGACGGAAGTCGGTTTGGAGCAAAGACGAAGGAACGGCAACGCAACGACGGAATTTCGCAGCTCAGAGGCGACCGGACGCAGTGACCAGACCCGCGACCGGACGCATGCACTTTGACCAGACGCTCCGGTGAGTGGTTCCTGTCGGGGATACAGAGAGCATGTTTTCGGGGTCAATCTCGGGGATTGACCGGACGCATGCACCCGGAGCATGCACCGGACGCATGATTCCCTGACCGGACGCATGCGCAGGAGTTCTAAATTTGGCGGGTTGGGTTTGTCGGTTCTCGGCCGGACTCATCGGCCCGGACTCATGGACGAAGTCCCGTCGGGCGCGTCCCGGCCGGCCCGCAGAATTGCATGTTCCTCCCCAACAGCTCCATTTCGTGGTGGAGCCTATTTATACCCCTTTGGCCGGCCATTGCTCTCTCTCTTGGATATTTGAATCATTCCTAACACATTAGAGCTGAGCAACAACTCTCCCTCTCTCTCATTCTTGCTTGTGAGCTTCATTCTTGAGAGAAGAGGTGATCCAAGTGCATTTGCATCAAGTTCTTGCATCTAGAGGCACTTGGGGATCGTTATGAGCCGGTTGGTTTCTTGTTTCTCTTGGAGACACTGCTCCTAGCCGGCTTGGTGAATTGGTGGAGGCGTTGGCAAGAGTTGGTGATTGTTCTTGGCCACCTCCAGTGCTTTGTGGGAGGATTACGCACTCCTCGTCGGGAAGACAAAGTGCAAGGAATACATTGCTCGTACTTTGGGTACCTCACTTGTGAGTGGTGTGTTGAGGCTAGCAAGTGCACCGCCTAGCTCAAACATAATCCTTGTGTTGGTCGGCACAACCGGAGACTAGCTTGTCGGTGTACAAGTGAACTCCAGGTCAACACATCGACGTGTCTCTTGTCTTGGTGATTGGTTCATCGTCTCATTGTGTTGATTGGTTCATCCTCTTCCCGGTGATTGGTTCATAGCCTCTACAAGTCGGTATAACAAGCTCTCTCACTTGCATTTACTTTCCTAGTTTATATTGTGTAGAGAGCTAGCCTTGCTTTGTGTAGTTGTTCTTGCTAGCATAAGGATCATATTAGAATTGCTCACTAGATAGAGTAGTGACATAGCCTTTGTGTGACTTAGAGATCATAGCAATATTTAGTCTTGTCACTAGAAGGCTTGCAAGACCACTAGAGCTAGTGCAAACCGCTTAATCGCCATTTGTTTTACTAACCGGTTTGTTTAGTGAGTTTGTAGAAAATTTTTATAGGCTATTCACCCCCCCTCTAGTCATCTAGGACCTTACAGTAGTCTCTAACGCCAGTTCACTACTACAACGTAGGGATATAGTAACACCAACTTGTGTTACTATAGGTTGGAAAAAGTGTTACTAGCTCTACTAGTAACACATTTTCTTTTGTGTTCCAATTGCTTATGTTACTATAGACTAGTTTATTGTAACACATATATTTTCTTTTGTGCTCCAATTGCTTATGTTATCAGACTGGTTTATTGTAATACATATACTTGCCTACAGAAACATTTGTCTAGTGTGTTACAATAATTTTTATTGTAACACTTTTTTTTTCTCTAGTAACACTTGACAATATGGTACAATGCATAGTTTGCAACACATTTATTTATCTATTAGAACATTTGTTGCCTTGTGTTACAAGGATGTCATTTGTAACACTGTTTTTAAGTTCTAGTAACACATCTACATTTTTTTTTGAGATTACACAATTATAATGTAGACGCTCAACACACATGCACACTGTTGACACCTGTTATAGCATAATATTATAAGTTAAATAATATAAAATAAGGGCTCAAGTTAAAGATCAACAATAGTCTAGGGGTCTAACTAATGTATTTCCACGAGTTTTGATATTCTCGCGGACTTTCTAGGGACTTAAATGGATAAAGTCCGAGAAGAATGGAGAAAGTTAGGAATATACAAGACATATGATGACAAGACTTGACCGTGAAGTAACTCAACCCTGAAAAGTGGACTAAAACATTCTAGAAGATACCAGAGGACACCGGAAGAAACGGGATGCCAAGGTGGCACTCCACCTGGCGGCGCCCCGGTGCCATGTAGGCGGCGCCGCCAGTGGGGTCGGCCTTTGTCACCTCACATTTTTATGTCGGTTTACCACCGACCTTGAGGATTGTATCTACACCGTTATTGAAGGTCGGTTTGATCCAAGGGTTCACATTCATCGCCAAGTCCTATATAAGAAGACCAGCTGACCCTAGGGCTAAACCCTAACTCATACCAAGTCATTATCAATTCATTCTCACCAAGTCCAACCAAGTCTAGACCTAAGCCCTAGTTCATACTAGAAGTAGTTAGCTATCTAGCTAGTTCTAGTTGAAGATCAAGTTCATCTTGAGTTCCCGATAGTCAAGAAGTAGCAAGGATCATCGTTCTTGAGACTTCTCTCTTGTATTCGACCGTAAGTACTATTATATTCGTAATACAATTGTTATGGCTTTGATCTTTATAATGATTATATTCTTATTGATATGTGTTTATGCATGCTATGATTATATGTTTAGTTTAGTGAGTTTGTCTTATATCTTATGCATGGAATTGTATAACATCCACGTAGATGATCACTATGTGGGTGATAAGCAATGTGTAAACGTGGTGTTTATACAACGTTTATCTGCAATTGCACCCTACATTCCGGGCCGTGTGGTAGATCGCGGGAGTGACAGTCCTATTGAGTCCTTTGTAATCCACCCTCCGAATGATAGGACTAGTCGAGCTATAATTACGGTAATGATCAAGTTTTGTCCTTGGTTGTTATTGGTAATGCTTGCCATGTGTAGATGTAATCCAACCTTGCCATGATAGCTAGATGTATTGCACTAATTATAGTATTCATTGACATATATGATTAGGAGTATCTTAGGAATATTCATTCTATTCTTTCTATAACATGCTAATAGCTCGTATGATACTAGTGGCATATGATGATCTTAGACTTGGGTAGTTATCATTTATATAATTATCTTTATCTTGTGACTTATCCTGTTGAGTAATGTTAGATGCATATGGCTACTCTGCATTATACTACTGTAAGTGGATCTCATAAGTAAATCACAATCTAAATCATTAGATACCCCTTTTCTCTCTACTTTCCATAGACTTACCTTCCCTGTGGTAAAATATAAATACGATACCGGATTACTCCCGGTGAAGTGCTACGATGGTATTTCTATCTCGCGGCGCTTGCAGATATCATGTTCATTCTTTTATCAAGGCCTATCAACAAATACCATACCCGCATTTCTTTGAGCGTTATTGCTAGGGGTGACAGACTAGTGTATAGGTAATGCCTAGAAATGAGTGGTATACCTTGAGTACATATCCTGGTGAGATTAACTCCACTATGGATAATGATGCTAAGTTTACATCCCACTACTAACACCGCCTAACTTCGCTTTGTTGGATCATGAGGTTAATCCCATATCCAAGCTAACATGATTAGATAGATATCCCATATATATTTCTTTTCGCCTTCCTAATAAGGATCGTGTAAGAAATATCAACACACACTTACCCAACACACGCACGAAAAGCCCTACCCCTATGAGCACCTTCAAGAACTGAGTTGACAATCTTGAAGTTCACGGAGTCACCACGATCGCCGCCATTGCCGACGGGGACGCCGCCTACCACTTAATGCGTAGCGTCGAAAAATCCCTGGAATAAATCCAAGGTATGTGTCGCACCTAGGATTTAAGCCCCGGGTGGGAGCCCCACAATATGGTTTGAAACATATTCGGATTGTAACACTTTTTTATGTCTAATGTAACACTTTTTTATTTCTTTTATGTCTGGGGAGGCGACGCGATTCACGAACGGGATTACGGGAGGCGAGGCGTCAGGCCGACTCATTTTAATTGGGCTTGGTTGTACGCCTGTACAGTGGGCTTTGAGCCATGTTCGAATTTGTTGTCCGAATTTAAAATACGGAACTTGTCCAAATATAATATAGAAATATAGAAATCGGTCGAACAAGCACCAAACCGAATTCGTTCCGAGTTCGAATTGTTTGTTCGAATTTCGAACCGAATCCGAATTTGTCCGAAAAATACGAAATCGATCGGGTCAAAAGTAGAAGACGGCGCGGTCGAACTCGGATTTTTCCGTTCCGTTTTCAACCTTACCTATGAGCACCTTCGAAGAACCGAATGACAATCTTGAAGTTCACGAAGTCACCACAGCCGCCTCATTTGTCGAAGGGACGTCGCCTACCACTTAATGTGTGTACGGAAAATCCTGGAATAAATCCAAGATAATGTGTCGCACCGAGGATTTGAACCCCGGGTGGGAGCCCCACAATATGGTTTGAAACATATTCAGATTGTAACACTTTTTATGTCTAATGTAACACTTTTTTATTTATCATATTCAAATTACGAAACATATATTTATTTCACCAATACATGTGGCACACAGATTATTATATAATCACACAAATAAGACACATTGTAAAATCATATAAACCACACATTTCCATAATCATACATGATTCATGTATCGTTCACAACAAATATATGGTCAAAAAACATTTGTTTTTATACACATCTGGAATGAAACTATCCCATATCAAATTCAAGCTAGCTTACAAACATTTTTTTTTTCAAACCCAAAAGGCATTAAACTACAACCATCTCATCTTTTAGTGTGACGTCACTAGGGGCTTCTCGTTGCACTTGTGATGGCAAACAAGCTCATCGCCATGTTCCTGCCTCAAACGATACTTACAAAACTGAGCTCCACAATGATCTTGCTCTACTGGCTTGAGTCTACCCTCTCCCCTCATATTATAATTTTCTGAAGGGTTCAATCATATATCCCTTGTGACTTTGTAGGTGTGTCTAGCACTCTCCATCGTTGTTCTCTGTCTAGTATCATTGGAAAATTATTATTTAGATCGGTCTCTCACCTCTCTAGAGACTTCTTTAAAAAATCATGCACGGAGGTTGCGCAAGGTTGTGTCATGTAGACATTCCGACGATTACCCGACACATCACAACCAATTTTTTAGCACACAGGAGGTGTGGTTTTTAACGAATCATTAACAAATAAAAAAATGAACTCTAGTTCATTCTCTTGCTGGAATATGTAAGTAAACCTTTCGAGGCGGCCTAAAAATCAAAGATTTGAACCTTGCTATGATTATTATTTATATATAACCCTTCGAAAACACCATGGACGCGTTGTGCTAACAAATATCCAATATCCAAAATCCAAACACGTACACACGTGCATGCACGTGATGTGAGCCGTATTACGTAGGAAGGTTCAAAATGGTCCGATATGCAAACAAGCTAGTAGCTGCCTTGTCTTTGATTTTTCAGCGAATCTTACTGAAGCCGATGCATACGACACTACACGCGGATCTCGTGGCCAGGTGAGCCGCGTAGCGTAGATGATGGGGAGCGTACGTCGTGTGTGTGGTCGAGGAAGCTGCGCGGGAACTAAATGGACCCGGGACGCTGGGTCGTGCTTGTTCACACTCAAGTATTTTTTTTTAGACATTCACACTCAGTATTTGAGTGGTAGAGACATATATAGAGCTGCCGAGACGTTCGTTCTCACATCCCTATCGATGAATGTTTTTTTCTTAAAAATACCGTTCAACCAAGGATTCATAATTATACACTCTCCGGTAGGTCATAATATTTGTGTTTGTATTTGTATTCCGCCTGCTCATTACCAAGTAATAAAATCATGTCAACTTCAGTCAATAACCCAACTATTTAATTAACCTTGTAACAATATATAGATGTTAAAACTCTTCTCTATAAATTAACTCACTTTTCCTATCTGTCTTTCGCAAGATTTTTCATTGCTCTGTCTTGCAACGTGTGGTGGCGACGCGTGGCGGTTCAGGCGACATGTGTTGCGCGCCAGGCTTCGGTGGTTCTGACGGGTCCGCCGTTCCTTATCGGATCCTGGTTTGTAGAGCGCGCCCGCTACCTCTTTTGGACATACCCCGCACACTCGATCCCCTCTCCGTGCTGGTGGGACTCGGTGTTGGTGGAGCTTGTCCGAGCGGGAGGCGGTGAGCAACGATTTCTCTGCCCCTCTCCGTGTTGCTCTCCATCTAGGCGAGCTGGAGGCCTCTGCTCACCGATTGGGGGCTCGGTCGTTGCCAAGGTCGTCAGGTACCCACGTTCGCGCTCCCCTCTCCCTTGATTTGTGCTATTTTTTTTGGATTATCTCTTCTAGATCCGGTTGTCCATGGTTCGATTTATGGTGTGCATGTATATGCGATTCGATTCTATGGATTGTAGGGGTTGATTCAGTGTGCTTTCTTTTGTTTCCCATGGATGGATTTGTTTGTCGCGTGCGCTCATGCATTGTGGTCGTCGAAGATTTTTGCGCGCGGCACTGTTGGCCACATCCCCCGGTCCAACTCATGCATGTTGTGGCTTCTTAGCGAGGATAGGCGCGCTCAGATCTAGCGCCGCTATTTCTGGCAGCAGTTTGTGTGGTTGAGGCCGCCGACGCTAGAAATGGAGCGGTCATGCATTTGATTTGAGTTTCACCATTGTATTGTGCCTTTTAATTCTATTTTTAGAGCTTTCTGCAGATCTGTTGTCCTCGTGTGGTGGGGCGTAGGACTTCCTTCGTCGTCCTTGTGTTTGTCTACTACAGAGGAAGGGATAGTGTTCAGTCACATAGTGATTTACTTGAATGATTCGTTGTGTTCTGTGTTTGTCACTCGATTCGGTGTATTCTGCTATGGTTTTGTTCTGATGCGGATATAGGTGTTCGGCGGGGATCGATGAAGTAGGGAACTGTACTCTGTCCTCTTGATTGCCTGTGTGGGGAGTGGAGCACGTTCAGATTGGCTTTCCTGCTGATACTGATGGTATGCTCGGAGGTAGGTAGGAGCAGTAGGTATCTCACCGGCCAAGCTAGATTTGTTGTTCACGTTGGTGGTGGGAGAGGATGAAATGCTGATGCCTGTACTCTTGGATCTGATTCAGATTCTGGGTTAGTCTTGAGCATTTTGTCTTTTAGTTTGGTTGAGATAGATGGAGGATGTAGAGGCCGCCTCTACCTTTTTCGGCGCCGACAGGCCGAGCTTTGTTGGCCGCAACTTATGCTCCCGGTTGTCTAAAACAACGACAACACACATAGAATTGGAACCTCCTATTTGTTAGCTGCATCCACCAATTACTGATTTGTTTGAAATCTTCTCCTCTTCTGCACTCCCAACACAATGAGATGCAGTAGCTGCTGCACACTGCTTCTGCTTGCTGTTTTTTGTAGGACACATGGACAGTGGTCGGACCGGACAACCATTATGCTCCCGATTAAAGCATATACACAACTTCTATCCTTTCTTTTTCATTTGTGTCTGTGGCAACCAGTAGAACCCAGGAATGGGTGTCTTTGTTGATATCTCTGAAATCAGATTCTCTGTTTTGACTGGCTGATAGGGTTCATTGTGCAGACCTAGATGGCTGAGATAGTTCGATCTTGGTCTATGGCCTCATCAGAGTGTTGGTGGCATAGCGGAACAAGAATTATTTCGTATAGATTTTTCCCCAAATTACCATTTTACATTTGATTAGAGAGTGGAAATACTGCAATAACTGATAGTTTTCTCTTTGTTAGTGATCAACTATTGTCTTGTCAAAAGAAAATTGACATATCGTAGGACACCTATTGATTTACTGCTGATTACTATGATCAGCTTGCTTCCATATATATCGCCAACCATCTCTCATACTGTACAGTATGCAATTTGGTTGCATGAGCTTGTTATATTATTTGTATTTTTATTCTAAAACATTAGGTGATTCCCTACAGGTTTTGATGATAATTATTCCGAAGACAGCTTCGTTCATGCCTTCCTCCATGGCGGGTCTTCCCCACTGGATGCATCTAGTTCTTCCCTGGTTGGATTCAGTTGTTAGTGATGGTATTGTACTCAATACTATCTAAGGTATTGTACTCAATACTATCTAGGCAATGATGTCAAGTTTCTTAAACTGAATGGTGGTGATTCTGTACCTATCAAGTTTCAGTATTGTGTACTATTTCAGTTATCTGTACTGGCGTCGTGCGTGGCGCATCGGCTCTGTTCGTCATTCCTTGCTCGCAGGGTAGGCACGGTGAGTGGGCGAAATGGGATTCCTGGTGGGGGGGCGCGTCCGTGGCATGGCCTGTGCCGTCCGCAGCCTTGAGCGCGCGTGGGCACCCGTGTATGGTCAGGGCTTCATCTGACGTTGGGGCGGCAGTGGGGGAGTTGGCGACGGAGCAGCTGGTGGGGTGGCGCAGCGAGCGGCGGACACGGCCGGGGAGGTGCTCAGGAAGTACTTCCGCCAACGGGTTGAGGTCATCAAAAAGGAGGACCACAGTGTGTGCTATGCTTTTCTCTATTCCCACACCACACGTGATTTCATTTCGCTTCCTGCTTGGGTATGGGGTATACAGTGCTGGTTGTTGGATCGGATAATGCCCTGTTCTCTCTACAGGCTGTAGATTAATTATTTTAGGATCAAGTTTCTATTGGAAATAATGCTACAGCGGCCAGTGCAGAAGCATACTTTGTCTGAAATTATATGATATTTAGGTGGGGCTTCATAGTTTGGATACTGATTGAATTAGGAATTCACATAGCACTCCAAATTGAGCTGAAGGGTGGTCAGTCTGCTAATATTTTGGATTGTATAATGGAATCACTTGAAAATGTAAAGTAACAGGCTGATAGTCCTAGTGACGTCCTGCACTGCAGTAGGATCTATGCATACCATTTCCAAAGAAAGAAATGCGTAGGTTACTCAAAGTTCAGGCTGCAGTGGGCAAAAGAAGTGTAGATAAATTTCCCAATTATTGTTTTTTTTTTTTTTTGGTAAGGAGTTATATGTGCTCTTGATGGGAGCCTTCGTCCTATGCTTCTGCTTCCTGGTTCGAAAATTCAAGGATTCTATAAACCCTTTCTGTGTATATCTTTGTATAGCTATGTTTTTACCATCGAATCATTAGGGTTTGACTTGTGAACAAGGTTGAATATATATAATTGTACAACTGCTTTTGTCAATTGTGAGGACAAGTCAATCTTGGTAATAATTGACTTGTGTTCTGTGATTGTGCTTAAATAGAATGAAATTTGTGGTCTGTCCTTGCATATAAAAAACATTATGCACTGCACTTTTAGCCTTGCCTAACATATATCATTTGGGACCATAAAAGCTTTGTTCATCCTCTCATAGTGGCCTATTTTTAATTCTGATCTTGAATTGTCCAAGACGACAAACACTAAACTGAAGTTTCAAATAGGCTTACATAATTGCAGTCCGCTCTAGTGTAAATTGCAAGTATCGGGCATCGCAATTGTAGTTGTGAGCATATGCAATATGTTGTTGTTGATTCATGAGTAGAGACTAGGAAGTGGCAGCATCTGATAAGTTTGGTACACCACATCTATCTTTTTCTATGCATTGGTCCGATATGTTTTTATTGCTAATTTTAGGTGCCACCTTACTATGAATCGTTCATATGTTGTTCCTTGCAGCAAGTATCATTCGAACATTCTTGTCCAGGTTAGTGCTCCTAAGAATATGGTTATTTCAACGGTTGGTATTGTACTAGCCTAAAATCACTATTCTTGCTCCTAAAATAATTGTGTGCAAAGTGGTTTGTGTTAATGTGATCGCCAATAGCTGGATGTGCTTGTGGAAACTCACTGAAATGCAAAAATGATCTTAATAGTGTGCTATTAGGATCCGCTTGTGTAGATGTGATCATTCTAAGGTCCTGGATTGATAAGCATGTTGGATTAGTGGTGTAGATGTTGTCCAAGCTAATTAGTTACCTAGTGATTTATTGCAACTTCACATTTATGCTTTGTGTGTAAATACATCAAGGACTGATAGGTTTACAGATCATTGCATAATAGCAGTAGCTTGATAGGGTTGCCTTTCTCTCACGAGCCTGTAGGCACAAATCATGTGGCTCTCGCCTATCTGTGGCTCTCATATATTTTTAACTGTATGTTGCATACACTGTACAAGAAAGCTGTGTTTAGTATTCATTTCTTTATTGCACATTCATAAGTAGTAAATTGCATACTTTAATTAATGCAATTATGGTGCCGAACATGTGCAATATCTATTTTAGTTAACTTAGAGGATGCAATTGTTCTTGCTTTAGGGCCTCGATATTCTTCTCTGTCTGGGCTATTTGGGACTGGAAATGGTTCATTTGTTTCAGTGCAAGCACCAAACACTACATTTTTATGGAATGCATATGATCTTTATTTTAAGAGACTCTTATCTTTCGGGAATAGATCTTTTCGGTTTGATCGACAAACTGTTTCCTTAACAAAGTGAAAATGTTGAAGGGTAGCTGAAGGGTAATGTATATATTAGCTAGTTTCATTACATTCTTCTTGATTCTAGCTAAGTTTACTTATCATGGGATTAGTATTTGATTGTTTACTAGATCTTTGAGGTAGCAGATTTTAAGCCTAACATGTATGATGGAACTAAACTCTACAAATGGATGATTATTGCACATCTTTTATGTTAAAATTGCAGGTTACATTAGCTGCAATTTCTACATGTGTAATGTGTAATTTCTGGTGGCTGAGGTATTGTGTTAGAGTAGATGACAGAGAAGCTAGAGGTTTGGTGTTAGAGGAGAGCAGTGGTCCAAGGAGGAATTTTCTAAATGTCGTCGGGTTTATATCGATTTAGGTCTCACTATTATTTATGCTCACATCATTTTGTATTTATATACACATATAGTATTATTGCTTCTCAATATTGGGTGTCTGTTATCTTGCTAAACTCCTGCAATGTCCATTCTATTGCATCTATGAGATGACTCCTTTCCAGCCTGCATTCAAAGCATTTGTGATTGCATATACTCTGGTCATTGTAAGTCACTAGGCAATACACAGTTCTTGTCTGTCTGGAAACTTGTTGTATGTAGAGTTATAGACATCCCCTTCTCCATCTTCAAGCTCAAGCATTCGGATGACCAAGCTCTAGCTCTCTCTTCCTGTTTCGCGGATCGCTTTTTTACCAAGAGCTACGCTTTTAAGATATTTTCACTTTTGCACCAGTGCCATTTGTATCTTAGTGTGTATCTAGAGTATTGTAGGCGATAGATATGCCCCTAGCATTTTTGAAGATATTAAAAGTGGTAATTGTAAGTCCAAAAGTGGTGTTTTTGTCTAGAGTTTCAGAGGGCTTTGCATTGTTGGCAAGTAAAACATTAGGAGACACAAATTGCAGTCATCTATAATGTAAATTGTAGATATTAGGTGGTGCAATTGTAGTTCTCAGCATTTACAATTTTAGATCTTGGCATTATTTGGAAACACATGTCTAGGAGAGGAACAGAGTAGTCCACTAGGACCTTCATTTGTTTCTCTAGGCCTTTTCCTAGTGCCACACCAATCCCTGTTTGTAGTCGTGGTATTGGCTGGCAGGTACATGCTAAATTATGTCTAATGTTTTGTCCCTATATTGTCCCTTGTAATAAAAACAAATTGTTTAAAAACAAGCAGGGACCCTGCGATACAAGACAACAAATTAAAAAATGACATCGCTTGATTCCCTATATAAACCTAGCATTTGAAGGCGCTTTTGAAAGTAACACTTTCGCTCGAGGCCGAGTGGGCCGTTAGGCCCTCGAGGCCGAGACGCGAAGTCATCTGAGGACCTCCGAATTGTGTTTGGATTGTCCCTTGTCTTGTACTTTATATTGTATTTTTTGTTGATTGTCTTTGTATAGTCCCTTGTCATGCCCCTTGTATTGTGCGTTCTATTTTGCCTTGCCTTGTATTGTATTGTATTGCTTATCTTTGTTCCCTACCCACTCTCTTATCCAACAAACATGTCTACTTTGTCCTTGTGTTATGTTTATTGTGATATGTGGAAAAAGGCTTCCATTCAACATTTGCACTAGTTCTTACTTGTTTCTTGTTTTTCTCAGGGATTGAGGCCAGGGGCTTCATATTTGGTCCTGCAATTGCATTGGCTTTTGGCGCCAAATTCAAACCTCTACGCAAGCTTAGCGAGGTCCCAGGTGGTATTCCTTGAACTTCATATTTAAGCATGCATGCATACTATATGTTTAGTGAAGGGTACTTGTTTAGCAGGCAATAAAAGTACGGGCCTCACCCTATAGTTTTGTAGTTGTGCTTGTTAGGTGAGAGAGCTTTTGTCTATTGTACTACTATAGAAAAAATTGCCTCTTTGTCTATGTGCTTGTGGTGCTATGTCCCATCATTTTTTTTGTAATTGTGTTGGTCTAGGGAGAGAGCTTTTTTGTCTATTGTCCTACTATAGAAAAAAAAATTGTCTCTTGTCTGTTGTTATCTGTCATTGTGTTTAGCAGGCAGTAAAACTCCTCTTCCACCACCTTCTGTTTATTGTGAATTGTACTAGGACGCCTCTCAACAAATTACCCTCTTCTAACGTACTGCTCTGTATGTTGTCCTTCCTATAGAAAGCTCTGTTTGCTCTGTGGTGGAAGAGGGTGGTCGCCGCAGGCCCTAGGGTTCTTTTGTCCTTGTTTTTCCATAGAAAAAAAATTGTTAATTGTCTCTTATCCGCTGTGGTAAAATTGTTCAAATTTGTATCTTGTGCTTTGTGCTAGGACACCACCCTCTTTTGTCCTTGTTTTTTCCATAGAAAAAAATTGTTAATTGTCTCTTGTTTTCTGTGTTAAAATTGTTTAAAAAAATACTTTATTGTTTCTTGTTTATTGTCTTTTGTGCACATGCCAGACATGGTTGGTTTTAAGCTTGTGAAGCTTGTGGGCCTTGAAATGGACCTCCCTATATTTAGTAAGTCAAAATGCTATATCTTACTGGTGGCCGACTCTCATTTCAGGAGCCATGAGGTGATCCCATGGGGTTCAGTCAATTTGTGTTTTCTCTCACCAGAGAAAGGATGCAGCTGAGGAGATATGCAACTTGACCCTGAGGAGAAATGCAACTTGGATGGAGAGAATTTGATTGGCTGTGGAGGCACTGGCAAAGTTTACAGGCTAGAATTGAGCAAGGGACGGGGAACTGTGCTCCTGGTAAGCTTTCAAAGAAATTCTCCTGCATGTTTCTGTTTTTCCATAGTTTGTTGTTACTGAATATTGCTCTGCTCGATTACTGTTTATATATCATGTTTTTTAGATTAGTCTTCATTTTTACCAGCATATGTGTCATATGGCAGGTTGCAAGGTCATTATGGAGAGATTGCTATGAATCCTTCTGGTTCATTCTTAGTAGAGAGGTGCTTCACTGCCAGTAACTTTTCTCATAAAGAGGCTACAGTGGCAGAGCTGTTGGCTATGCAATCTGAACTATCTAAAACAAGGCATGTTGATAGGCAAGTCATATTTTCATTGTTTGCAAATGCACTTTGTCAAATAATATGTGCTATAGTATAATTTATTAAAAAGTTGTTCAGTTTTTCACCCATGTTAACCGACTTATTGCCCTTTTGATCACAGATATGCCATTTGGCAGCTGCTTGTTGGCAGCAAACAGATTCTTGTCCTTGTAAAAAAGAAGGAAGGGTTGATTGATGAATATCTGCATTCATTTCCACCTAAACTGGAACATGTGTCTGTTTCATGCCGAACACTGGACATACTGATGACCTCCCAAATGTCAACAGCGGCTGGATGTCCTATTTGTTGCTTAGAATCGACTTGTATCGTATATCACTATATCAGGGTGGAACCTACCGAGTGGTGATTGACATGTCTGAAGAGATGAGGAACTTGTATATGTTTGCATACGCGGTTGCAAGCCCTATACATCCTATGGTCTTGCCAACAGATTACTATCTTGTGTTAAATAAGGTGGTCACCGGCACAACATATTAACAAGTTGTACTGGTACTAAAATTTACCATTTCGTTTGTATAGGTTCCACCCTTGCACGTCGTGTCACCATTGCTTGTGCAACCGGTTCACTTTTGTCACTTCTGGAGTAGGTTAGCACCACCCTTCACCTCCAGTAGTTTTTTTTTTTTGTTGCTGGAGGGTTCAGGGCAATTCTATAATAACTATTCAGTGGGCTGTAGATCCGTGTTGTGGTGCTGTGTTGGTTAACGGGTTGAATCTGCACCCCGTTCGTGTAGGCGGGCCTGTTAGGAAGCACTTCTTGTGCGTTGCGCTAGATGTCTTGTCAATTGTCAAGTGAATTAATCTGATGACTAGTCTCACCTTTGGATGATGATCCAAGGGTCGGTTTGTTGCAAGAAATGTGTTCAAATTTCTTGTGAAAGAGATATAGCAACTCCCAAATTAACTTATACAATTTACTTGTTTTATATGATATAGATGTCTACCAAATTTAATATAGAAAAATATCAAATAGAAAAAATAAAAATGTACAATTTCTTTTTATGGAAGGCAGATTTACAAGAAATAAATACATAGTGTCAAATACAAATGTACATATTTTTTTCTATGGAAGGCATATTTACAAGAAATAAATATAAAGTGTCAAATACAGATGTATACCTTATTTTTATGGAAGGTAGACTTACAACAAATAAATACAAAGTGTCAAACAAATAATCAAATTTGACAACTACAAAATTACACACCAAATTTTAAAAATTTACACTAGGATCACAACTACAAAATTACACACCAAATTTAAAAAATCTACACTAGGATCACACTAATCTCCGGTAGGATCACACTAACCTTATTTTTTATGGACGACGTCGGGGGCAATGAGCCCACGCGCTGCCGCCCGCTGTCCTCGCCGTCTCCAGGAGGCCTGTCAAGTTGAATGGGGAACAATATGGCGCCGACAAGAGGACCTTACATGTGTCATAGACAGCAATGAGAAGCCAACACCTATCAGTTCGAATGGTCCAAAATCTGCATGTTCTGTCAAACAAAAACAACTACGCGTCCATTAGCATTTCTCAAAAAGTTTCTGGACAGTGCAATTACCACATACTACACCTGTCAGGTAGCCGATGCCAAGCTTTGCCGAGCGCCCGACACTCGGCAAAGCCTCTCCGACCGTCGTTCTTTGCTTTGCGGCAAAGAGGGCTTTTGCCGAATGCCCGAGATTTCACAGTCGGCAAATCTTTTGGCACTCGGCAAAGGCTCCTTTGCCGAGGATCGTTCTTTGTCGAGCGCAGTGCTCGGCAAAGAGGGGCCTTGCCGAATGCCCGAGGCGGCAAATCTTCTGTCATTCATTGCTCGGCAAAGAGGGGCTTTGCTATGCGCGAGATTTCACACTCGTCAAATCTTCACTCGGCAGCGACAGTGAATCCGGAAGTGAGTATTGCTAAACAAGAACTGAAGAAAATTCTAGGCACCAGGCATATCATCATCAGTGACGATTGATGAGTCTACTATAGCTAATATTCTGGAACTGTCTACTATATAAAGATTTTTTTATTTGTTTCTAAGGCTTGTTCGTACCCATATAGTGGTGTTAATTAGAAATAATAATAATATGAGGTCCGTGAACAGACTAAAACAATCAGGCGTCTCATAGATAGGAATTGTGTGGAGAATATCAAGCCGGTGGGGAAACAGAGGAAGAACGAAACCAACATGTACAATCGTGTCTAGAACCATCCTGCTATCATCCTCTCTATGCCCGGGCAAGGCCGGCACCTTCACTGTTGCTGCTGCTGAGCTGAGGTCTCATCAGATATAGTAGCTGTAGCTCGTTGCTCGCCAGTATATATAATTCCACTGAGCAAGCCAAGAAGAGACCACAAACAAACCGCAAAGCAAATCAAGGACGAGAGAAACACCAGTCGTCACAAGCAGCAATGAGCTCACGCGTCACCAAGTCGCTGCCTTTTCTCGTGGCTCCGCTGGACGCGCCCGCCGGCACCCTCCCACTCACCGGCATGGACAGAGCTCTGGCTTCCCTGCCCATGGCAGCGATGTTCGTCTACGAGAACCCCATCGATAAGCCGGCCGATACCATTAGGAGAGCTCTGTCCCGTGCGCTTGTTCCCTACTACCCAATAGCCGGCCGCCTCACCGTCGTCACCGGCGACCTGAGAATCGCGTGCACCGGCGAGGGCGTAGCGTTCGTTGGTGCGTCCGCGAGCTGCACCTTGCAGGAAGCCAGGCTCTCCGACCCGTGTCCGGTGGTCACCGTCGAGGACCTCACTGTCAGCTACGCCAGCCAGTACAGCAAGGACCCGCCGCTGCTGCTGGTGCAGGTGACCGAGTTCTCCTGCGGCGGCTTCGTCGTCGGGGTGACGTGGAACCACGTCGTCACGGACGGCGCTGGGATGGCGCAGTTCTTGCAGGCCGTCGGCGAGTTCGCCCGCGGGTTCCCTTCCCCTTCCGTCTTGCCGGTGAGGGTGGACCACGCCCTCCCTGAGCTTCCCCGCCGATAACCAGCATGACCAAGGCACTCGTCGGCAGCAAGCACAGCGACTTCCCGTCCTCCTACATCACTGTTCCCCTGAGCTTCATCAACCGCGTCAAGGACGAGTTCCGTCGTCATTGCAGCGGCGGCGGGGTGTCATCGTGCACTGCGTTCGACGTGTTCACCGCCGCCATATGGAAGAGCCGAACCCACGCGACGATCGGCAGCGCCGCCAGCCCGGAGGCCCCCACGGCGCTCGCGTTCACGGTGAATGTGAGGAAGCCGGCGAATGCCATGGACGGCTACTACGGCAACGTGTTCGCCTTCGGCCTTGCTGCCTCGACACTGCGCGAGGTCGCCGACGGTGACATCCTGGACATCGTGAGGGCTGATCAAGGACGCCAAGGCACGGGTCCCGTACACGTTCGCCGACGGAGCGGCGTACATCGCCGACGAGATGGACGGCCGGCTCAAGGGCATGGACGGGTACGATACCCTGTACGTGACGAGCTGGTGGAATCTCGGCTTGGACGACGTCGACTTCGGCAGCGGCGGCGCTGAGCGCGTCATAGGGAACATGGAGCGCAAGGTGGTGCCGGCGTGCATCCTGTGCGGGAGGAAGGATAAGGCCGAGGGCGTCGCTGCCACGGCGCTCTGCGTCAAGCAGGAGCACGCGGAGGCTTTCCATGCAGAGCTACGAAGCCTCAAGTGATGCAGAGCCGCCCTTCCATATACACCTGTCCGTGTTTTAATGTATTGCATTGGAGTCCGAGACAGCGATTTCAAAAACCCTAACATCTCCGCATGTTATATTATAGCAAGTATGAGAGATGTCTTGGCTGGCTGCAGTCGTAATTGAAACCGTGCACGAAACCTTCTCAAATTTTTATCATAGCCTACACATACGATATAACGACTACTCGACAAGTTTCATAATTTTCCAACCGTTTGCTTTTTTTAAATTTAAAAACAGTAAACCCGCTAGTAAATGGTCGTGTTTCGTGAAAAAACAATGATATTTCATGTGTTCGCCCTGGATGAGGTCTCACATTAGACTCAATAACACGAATATCATTTTTCCATTCACTTTTTCTACTTATTCGATTGACTTGCAGTTCAAATTTGAGTTTTGAAAAATAATTCAAATAAAAGAGATAAAGTCTAAAAAATACCAAAAAGTGCCAAAAAATTTCAAATTTTGAATATGTTGTTGCAAGTACTGTAGCATGGCCTCGAGAGAAAAAATAGGCACGAAAAAAAAAAAAAAAATATTTAGAGGGTACTCGACAAAGTGAAAGCCTTTGCCGAGCGCTACGGTTCACCGAAGCGCCGGGCGCGGCAAAGAGGGTCTTTGCCGGCGTCATGATTCGCTGGCGTCTTCCTCGCGGCGCTCGGCAAAGAGGAGGTTTGGCGCTCGGCAAACCTCCCGGCGCTTCGGCAATGACGCCGTGTCCGGTAGTGCACGCGGAGGCTTTCCATGCAGAGCTACGAAGCCTCAAGTGATGATGCGGAGCCCTTCCTCTCCATATATAATTGTCCGTGTTTTAAAGTATTGCATTGGAGTCTTATTAATTAGACCACTCCTATGTCCTAATGGGGATTCTCAATCTCAGATTAAGTAGAGTGTCATTTCCGCGTTTATATCATGTTTTTAGACGAAGTGAGTAGAAATTAATGCACAGGAGTTTCGTATTTTAGAGGAAGTGAGTACAAGTTAACCGGCGAATTCGCCTGCTAGACCGCCGCACACCAGCAGGGCTAGCTCATGGGCACAGTAGCACTTGATGTTGGACGGCCGCACTAGCAAGCTAGTAACGGCGAGCTATGTAGTAGCACCTCAACCTGGGCACCTCAACAGGGACCGATCGGTTTCTATAACAACTTGGAACCGTGCAAATTCGGTTTCAGTTATTTCGGTTCGGTTCCAGTTATAACCGAAAAAACAAGTACATGTCATAGAGAAAAAAAAGAGAAAAAAAAGGAGAAATGGTGCGGGGAGCGGCCATGGCCGCAATGATAGCTATTGCCGCTAGACCATGGAAAGTCTGGCCACCGTCGTTGAATCTTATCATTGCCGCTGGACCTTGGAAGGACGCACCGCCACCAGACCTTGGAAGGACGCGCCGCCACCGCCGGACCTTGCTGGATCTTGGAAGGCCAAGCGGAGGGAGCCCACGTGGTACCGCCTGCGCGTTGTAACAACCCAGATTTTTGCCACACGAAAATCCCAACTTTCAATTTTTTTAAAAAAACAAGCCATGCAATGGTGTATTGCATGTAGTGAAACCTTCCTAGTTGCACAAGTAGCACCTATTGTTACTTATTTATGTTGAGCATCATTGCATTTTAATCACCATGTTTGAATTGGCTCTCTTATGATTTTATGTGATGCTTAATAAAATCAACAACTCTTTTAAATTAAACTTTGTTTTGTTGCCAACCATTTGAATGGAAAGCCAAACTCCCCAAAGACCCCTAGGATGCCCTAAGGGTAATTGCATGATTGGCAACACATGCAATTGCATATAGATGCCCAAGGTTTAAATAGAAATTAGAAAAGAAAATAGAAAAAGAAAATAAAAAGAGAAGAAGAAGAGGAGGGAAACCGGCCTGGCAGCCCAGCCCGGCAAAGCAGCGCGGCCGCCCAGCTCGCTCCAACGTGCTCATGGGCCGGCCCGCAAGGAGATCCGCCCGCGTGGCAACAACTTAGGGGGCAATTTTGACCTTTCGCCTCACCTTTCCCTCGGGGACGACGCCGCCAGGTGGGACCGGACCCCACCTGTCATCTTTTTCTCCCACCTCTCGCCCTCACCCGAAACGGAAAGAGGAGCAGCGCTCCGCCCGCGCCGCAAGGCGCCCGCGCTGCGCCCGAGGCCGCCTACCCCCTACACGCCACGAGCCCGCGCCCCCCAGCCGTTGCCTTGGAAGCCAAGAAGCTCCCCCTCTCGACACGGACGCCAAAAATGCCCGAGAACGGAGGTAAAGCCGCGCCTCGCTACCGACAGCCTTGTCGCTCGCCCGCGCCGCGCGGCGTTGCCAACCCACCTAACTCGCACGAGAAGGAGCCACGCGTCGCCCGAAAAGCCTCGACCACACATTCAAACGCCACCGCCGTACCAGCCCGCTCCCCTTCCGATCGCCGCGCCCTTCTATAAAACCAGCACCCCGGGGTGCTGGGGTTTTTCCACCAACCGCGCCGCCACCTTGGTGGCCATCCAAATCGACCACCCGATCGCCCGGGGAGGAGAAGGGGGAAAGGAAGGGGGAGAAGGAGGCGGGCGGGAAGAAGCCGACGCCGTTCGCCGCCTTCTTTGCCGTCGGAGCTCGAGGGAGCGCCGCCGGGAGCCGTTCTTTGCCCGAACCATGGCCGGAGGTCGAGGAGAACCTTGACCGCACGAACCCGCGTAGCCGAACCGCGAGCCCGACACGCCGTTACCGCCTCGCCACGACCGCGGCCGACCCAAGGTGAGCACGCCGACGCCACGCCGCCTCACCCCGCCTCGCCGTCGGCGTTCCCACTCCACGGGGGCGGCGCCGCCGCTTGTTAATATGCGCACCGCGCCGCGTGCACGCCGTTGCCGCGGCTAGATGAAGAGAAGCCGGCCTTACCGGGCCCATGGCCCGGAGACGCCGTTGCCGGAGCGCCGCGCCGCCATGGCACGAGCCATCCATGGCACCGCCGCGTTCCGACGAAACCGACGCGTGCTGCCGTGCCGCCTTGTCGCCCGCAGGGCGTTGTCGCCTTGCTCCGTAGAGTAGGAAAGCGTCACCTTTTTGGGCCAAGAACGGGACCTAGGTGCCCGGTCATGGCACCTTGCCGGCGTGATGCCGCCATGGAGCACCGCCCGCTGCAGGCGCGCGTTCCGCACAACCCGGCCACCTCGCCGACGAGGGTTGGCCGCCGAGGTGCGCCAAGGCCTCGTTGAGCCCAACCATCGAGTTGGATGGATGAAAAGGCGCCGCCTTGGCCTCGTGCCACGCGAGCCGCCATGCCGCCGGCGCCGCCACGTGCCTTCGCGGCGTGGACTCGCCGCTGGTTTTGGTCGCCGTGGTGGCGCTATACGTCGCCTCGGGGCACGTCCGGGGTGGACAAGAGGCCGGGCGGGCTTTCCCCTAGCCGCCATGCCACCGTCCGCCGCCGACGCAACCACGCGTTGCCGCCGCGGCTGGGCGATTGGGGCATCGTCGCCGGGACTACATCGCCACCGCGATGACCTCCGTGGACGTCCTGGTGCCGATTCAAGAAGAAAAAGGACAACTTGGTCCCCGCCGCCCTAGGCGCCTCGCCGCCGCGCTTTGTCGCCGCCTTGTCGCGGCCGGCGAGCCCGAGCGCCTAAACCACCTCCTAGCCCGCCCAGCCGGCCCATGACCCCGCCGTGACACCCATCGGTCCGAGCACAGCCTCGTGTCGCCGGGGGACGCGGAAGGAGGAGGAGGCGAGCCGCCCGTGCGCCGCGCCGTCGACGGTCCAAGAAAAGCGAGAAGGGGGAAGAAGGGAAGGAGGGTGCGGTGCACCCGTGCACCATGCACCGCCAGAAGAGGGAGAAGGTGGACGAGGGTCCACCGTGGACCGCTGTGGTGGTCCATGGACCGCCAACGCGTCCACCATGAGCCAAGCACACCGGTTAAGCCCGGCCGCGCAACCCAATTGGAGCCCAAGAGCGCCACATGGCGTAGCGGCGACGTGTCGGGCGGCCCGCCCATCCGGCCCAAACTTCGGCCCATGTCCAGCCCATTCGCCCGTTATCGCCCGGTCGAGGCCCATTGACCGTTGACTCGCCAACGCCGACGTTATGTCGACGTCGGCAGGCCCCACCGTCGGCCCGAGAAAGTAGTGGGACCCACCTCGCCGCCTACGGTGTTTTCCGGGACCCGCATGGCGTCATCTAGCCCCACATGTCACCCCACGAACCATACCCTGGTGCTGGCGTCATGCTAACGTCAGCACAGCCAACCAAAAACTGCCAAGTGTCGGCCCCTGGTTTAAACCCTGTTTTCCAATTTCAGAATTGTTTTCAGACTTTGAAAATTCATAGAAAATTCATACGATTTCAGAAAAATATGAAACCAGTGTCCAAATTTTTCTAAAAACATCCTCTATGTCATAGGTTTATCCATGAGTGAATTTGGGTCTTCGAATTTTCGTTTGCTTCTTTGTGATATTCCAAATGGTTGCTAATCGCAACCATTTCGTTACGTTCCACAGACCCGGAGGAGAGCCAAGAGGACCTTGACGATCAGGACTTCGACCCAGAGCAGAGTGATCACACAGGTGCCATGTCCCACCCAACCTCATAGCTCCTATTAGACATATCATATAGATTTGCTAGCGCTTTACTTTATGTTGCTATGCTTTTGCTGCTAGGTTGCATGGTAGAAATACTTGCTGAGCCCTATACCTTGACGCAACCTATCCCCTGCACACCCGCTTATAGACTAGACTCGTGCTCATATACTTTTATTGCTATTCGCATTATATCACTTACGTGTATATATATGGAGCCGGGTATATGAGCCGGACGGTTGAGTTGGATCACCAGTGGGGTGAGTTTTCTGTCTAGACTTGGGTGTGTGGTGAGGGTCGAGTCGACCAAGCAGGATCTACGACGAGTCGCAGAGACCAGTCTTGCGGGGATATACGGGCGTCCCCATTTTGTCCTACCCGTGGGGGGGTAAGCGCGTGTGTGGATTTGAGACCCGGTGCCGACTCTTGTGACGGGACGAAGGCCGGGAAGGGAGTGTGAAGATGTCTTGCTTGGTCACCCCTAAGGACTTGTATCTTCGAGGACTAAGGATCCGGGAAATTGGTGCTCACCTCACGTCTTACGTATGGGCGGGTTGCGGATTGCCCCTTTTAGTCAGGCGGTGCCATACCTACTGGGAGGTTAGCGGATAGTTTATAGGGAGGTAGGGGTGTCGAGGAGCACACCCTCTCAAGACAGCAGTGTGCTTTTGAGTCTGAGCTCATACCTGTTCTTACAGTCTTAGCGCCCCGGTGGTACTCGGGGCTTCTCGGGAGGCCGAGTGGTTGGGTGGCATCGTCGGATTAGGAGGGTCTCCGCATGTCGGCCTAGGCACTTGCTATGCCGATGATGGCGACCGTGTGGTCTTGAGTACACGCCTCGCAGAGTTGTAAATCTATACGTATAGTCCGGCCTTCAGGCTAGGACTGTCACGGACTGGACTAGCTAAGGGTAACCCCGGCCTATTGCCGGGAACCTCCCGCTGCCTGTAGGTCTTTTGACGTGTTTTTTCTGGGTTACTTCTCTCTCCGAGTAGAGAGGGTGTTTTCTTTCTTACCTCGAAAGTGTGGTTTGGTGGGGATGTGTCACGGCTGAGAGCCTGGAGGGCTGAGAGCCGGTTAGGCAGGGCAGAGGAGCAGGTGCTGTCTTGTCGACCTGAGTGAGAGCTTTGAGGCTAGTTGAGACTTGTGATGAGATGAGATGGTTTTGGGAGATGTTGGGTTGAGATTAATATGTGTTAAAATATTATAAACTTGATTCATTCATGCATAGGAAACTACAGCCATACTAGGCCTTTTGTTATACTATATACATGCATCCAGTTCCACAAAGCTTGCACATAGGGTGGGGAACCTGGCCAGTACAATTCGTACTGATAAACTTGCTGCTTAGGTGATGAGTTGGACTACAGTGATGACCAGTGGGAGGACTGAGTTGGGAGTCTTGTTGCTACGCTCAAGCTGAGATGACGTCGCTTCTGCCTTGAGATGCTGTTCTATTTGCTTCGTGCCAGTATGATTCCGCCAAGTGGCGATGTAATAAAGTACTAGAACCTCTATTTATGCTTTTGAACGAAGTGTTGTAATTGGTATTAGACTGTGATTCGGATAATGTGATGGGATGATCCTCGGAGACTATCACTATATTCGTTATTCTGTGAATTTCCCTTCGTGGAAATTTGGGGATGTTACAGTTGGTATCAAGAGCCACGCTTGACCTTAGGACGAGACCCCTAGGAGAAAAACACTAGTGTAGGAAAACTTTTTCCTTTTCGGTTATATTACCGACCCTGCATTCCTTTATGCAAGGCTTATCTTTATTTTTGCTAACCCATATAATACAAACCATGGTTTTAAAATGCAGATGTCGCTGTTGGGACCGCACCTTGGGCCGAGGCTGTCCTCGACGGTCAGGTTGCCCCTCGACGGTTCCAAGCACGGGGGCTTCGCAGAGGTGCTGCGGATGGTCCTCAACGAGCTTGGCGTACCTACGTCGAGCATCGAGTATGCCGTGGAGGGAGACCCCGCACCCAGAGGAGGCCTACAGGGGTACACCACCGATGCGCCTCGCGTTCCCGCCCGGCGGCGGGGTCCACGAGTTCTCGGGACGCACCAGCTTTCAGTTCCACGCCAACATCGGCATGGGGGTGCAGCAGGTTTCCCGCGACGCACTTCGCCGCGTGATGGCCGAGTCCAGAGAGTACCTGGCAGGTACCCACTTCCGCCTGCTGCCCTGCGCTTTGGACCTCACTAGGGACCCGGGACAACGGTCTTGCGGAGATCTTCTTTGCTCCACGCGCGCCGAGTCGGACCCGGCTCTCGGGTGTCTTTGTCTTGGCCTCCTCGCCAATGACTGGTACATCATGGACATGGAGCAGCGCGTCAACGACTACCGCAGCCTCATCATCAACGCCCAGGAGGACCAGCTCAAGGCTAGGGAGGAAGCCAAGGAGTGGGAGCGCTCTTACTACAACACTTACGGCAACGTCCGCCTCAAGGAAGAAAAGTACCTCTTCGAGATTGAAGAGAAGGAGAGTGAGCTCAGGACCTTGGTGGATCGGCTCCTGAAGACGGAGTACTCCCTGGACTATCACACCGCCAAGAACCTTGAGCTAGAGGCGGACAAGAAGGAGTTGAGGTACCTGCTCCGCTTCAAGGAAGAGAAGAAGACGAAGATCTGGATGGATGGCGCTGCCCAAAGGAACATCGCGTACAACCTTCGCCGAGACCTGGAGAGGGAGAACGTGCGTGCCGCACACAACGGCGGGCACCTTGCCATGGCCCTGAAGGAGATTGAGGTCTTGAAGGATCGCCTGGACTGTACCCTTGAGGCATGGAGGGAGTCGGACGCTGACCGCGTCAAGGAGATTGAGAGGCTGAGGGCCAGGCTGCCCAACCTCCGCCACAGGCCGCTGCGCAAGGAGACCTACGCGGGTGCACCTTCCCGCCTGAACCTGTTCGCTTGGCCGCCAGAGGGTTTCCAGCTGCCCGTGGAGACTATCGAGTTTTGTCGTGCTCGCTACCTCGCAGAGCGTCTTCACCCTACCCCAGCTCAGGCAGAGAGCAGCCAGCCTCCACCTACCTCTTAGAGCCTAGTCCTTTGCCAGTTGTCAGTAGTGGTAGTGTCACCATGGAGATCCCTGTGTGGATCTAGACCCTTATCGGTAGTTGTAGTAGCACCATGATGGAGATCCCTGCGTGGATTCAGACTCTTTATCATCCTTTGAGTAGACATGACCCACTTTTTGGTGCCTACCTGCGTGTAGTGTCGTTCCACGTTATCTAGTCCTAGCACGATTGTCATGTAATATAACTCATGTGATGAATGATTCGAGTCTTTATGCATCTTATGGATCTTATTGCATCTTGTTGACGGTAACCAACGACATATTTTTTCCCGTCAACTTACTACCATAAAGGGAGTAAAATTAAACCTTTTTATACTCATATGCATTTACCACTAATAAATTCCACTTGTAGTGTCTTGTATTTTATTTTGCAGATTATTAATAAAAGCAAGTGGAAAATCGACCAAAGTACGCCTTAGGAAAGCGCTTTATTGCAAAATCCAAGCCCGAGGAGCAAATCGACCCAAAACTCCAAATGCGGGCCGAGCAAAGCCCGGCCCACAACTTTTCGAGGGCGAAAACACGACACCCCCAGCCGGCCCCGGGGCCGCCGAGCCGGGGGTGGGGTAGCCGCACCATTTGGCGCGGCCGCACCCTCCCTGAGGCGGTTTCGGCCCAGCCTCGGGGAGGCGGTTCGTGCACCTTCCAGACGGGGTTTCCCGCCCTTGGTTGGTCGGTTTGCGCACAGATGGAAGGTTTACCAGGTCAGTTTGGGTGTAATTTAGCATTTAGGCCCCTCCTCCAAGTGTATAAGTAGGCCCCCTCTCTCCCTCTCTCAACACACACCACTTGGAGTCCAACAAACCAAGCAACCTCTCTCTCTACCACCTCTACCTCTCTCTCTTCTTCTACTTCCTCTTTCTTCTTCTTCTTTCTTCTTCTTCTTTCTTGGTTAGTACTTGGAGTAGAAGAGCTACAAGGAGGGCTTGTCTCCTAGAAGAAAGTGCTTTGGTAATATATCTTCTCAATGGAGCATTCTTCTATTTGCAAGTCTTATATCTATGTTCTTGGCCTAACTTATGAACTAGAGTATAGTCTTGTTCATGTTCTTGTGTTGGTATATGAACTAGCATATAGTTTACATATCATAATCTTGACATGTTCATTACATTTCTTCATCGATCATCATATGCCTAACTTGATTAGAGGTGGGATATCGGTTCGTTGTTCCTTCGGGTTTGCTCTTGTTCTAGTCCGTCCATTCGACGAGTGGGGATCTGGGGGACAAGAGTAGTGCTCTAATATGCGGGCATGGTGCCCGGGGTATTATGACACCGCGGATATGAGGGCATGCCACGGTTGAGGGGGTAGGCGGCTTGGTCGTGACAAGCCTTGACCGTCCCTTGAAATCCCCCTCGTTCGTATGTTTACGTAGGAGTTCGTAAATGCTTCCTATCGGGCCGTATGGTATCGGGGAGTCTCCCCGTTATCCTAGACCTAACCACGACTAAATCGGTTTGCATATGATCCTAACTATTCATTTGTATGGCCATGACTAGATACATTAGAATTACTCCATTAGGTTATTCATTTATTCTTTATCTATTTTCTTTATCCTTTTTCTTTGGTGGATTCTTAAGTGTGTGTCACACTATCTATGAACCATTATTGCTTACCCCTGTTATGAACATTTTGGTCTAAGCAAACACATGTTCCTCTATTCGGATGCCATGCTAATTTATTAATCACATGCCTTCCTTTGGGAAAATATAAATAACGATACCTCGAATATTTCGGGTGAAATGCTACAACGATAGATCCGTGCGCTGCGGATGAAATATCTATGACGACAAGATCTATCCTGTTGACAATCTCATTTTGGATCACCGACATGGTGGTTCACTTGGGAATGTCGTGGCGCATTTCGGCGCTTTTATCGGGATGGGTTTTATACTGTTTTCCTTTGATTGCGTTAAGAAATGCCAACAAGCATTTCGGGCGCCGTTGCGTGGAAGGCATTGTGAAAAAAAAAATAAATAAATAGCTGGCTATGAATATGAACGTGTGCGTGGATACCATTTGCTCATACAGGCTAATCTTTATGTTTTCTCTGTTGTGGATGAAAACATGATAGTGTATGTCCGGTTTTCTCTGCAGGAAAACTTCACCTCCGATCCGGAGGCACTCCTAAGGAAGAACCGGTCTGCATCGCTTCTTCTTCGGCCGGAACCCCGACAATGAAACCGACATCCCCGCACCAACCGTTACTCAAGCTATGGCCGAAGTCCATTTGCGCGATTTCTCAACTCCCCATTGTCACCAACGCGTGCCCACTAGGCCAACGGTGAGCGTGGCGGATAAAAACTTCGAGCTTCAGATTGGGCTGATCACCATGGTGCAGGCGGTCCATTCTGTGGACTACCTAGCAAGGATGTGAATGCTCATCTCCAACACTTCCTGGAGCTATGTGACACAATCGTCATCAAGGATGTTGCAGCAGACGTCATCAGGCTCCGCCTGTTTCCCTTCTCCCTCGTGGGGAAGGCGAAAATGATGGTTCTACAAGGACAAGGAAGTCGTAAGTACGTGGGCCAAGTGCTCGCGGCGTTCCTCGCTAAGTTCTTCCCCATGGGCAAAACCAATGCCCCGAGGGGAGAATCGCCAACTTCCAGCAAAATTCAATGGAACCCATTCCGGAGGCGTGGGAAAGGCTGCAGGAATACATTCTAGCATGCCCGCACCACGGGATGGAGAGCTGGCTGGTGCTCCAGAACTTCTACAATGGTCTCACGGCCATATCCAAGGGGCACCTCGACGCCCGCTGGCGGTGGCGCATTCCTATCGCTCACCATCGATCGGGCAACAGCCCACGATTGATAAGATGATGGCAAATCGAGCTGGGGCGAAGACGAGCCCTAGCCAAAACACAAAAGGCATGCATACCGTGAAGGAGGCGGATATGCTTGCCGCAAAAATGGACCTTGGCGAAGAAATTTGGAGGAGCACAAAGACGAGATGCTACTACCCGGCCCGCGCCCGGTCTACGCCACGAAGCTCACATGACCGTGAGGCGTGTGGTGAGGTTGGCCACTCGGGGATAATCGCGCCTAAGACCCGTGAAGAAGCTACCTTCATCAACAACAGCAACGGGTATCGCCAACCGCAGCAGGGCTAGAACAACCGATCCAGCCACCGTTCTAAGGCAACCGGGGATACAACTCCAACTATAACCCCCGTCGGCCATCACCGAAGGACCTGGTCTTTGGGCGGCGAAAAAAATTAACGAAAATCTCACCAAAAGATGAGCCACCAAGACAAGATCTTGGAGGGCGTGAATAACAAGCTCGAAGGGTTGGCGTCGTTTGTGAAGAACCGGTGAGCTTCAATAAGATGATAGAAACACAACTGGCCCGGATCGCCGCTCAAGTGCCGGTTAACGACTCGGAAGGATCCGGGGCAACCCGAGGTACCACACGAGTCGGTTAACATGATATCTCTGAGGCTCAGTCAACCCAGCGAGCTAAAGAAGATCCCTGTGAGCTCGCCATTCATCGCCAAGAAGGGCGACCCTGGACGTCCAATCATCAGTTGTGCCATTGGCCCTCACAATTTTGCTAATGCATTTTGTGACACAGGGGGGGCCGATATCAACGTGATGTCCAAGGTCACCTTCAACAAAATCCATGGAGGGACACTTACTCCTGCCAACTTCATCCTCCAAATGGCAGATCAATCGACAAGGCGGCCAGAGGGAATACTGGAAGACATGCTGATCAAAATTCAAGATGAGTACATCCCTGCAGACTTCGTGGTCCTAGACATGGGCCCGAAAGAGGATGTGTCTCTCCTCCGGGGAGACCATTTCTCTATACGGCTAAAGGCGACATAAGTGCGGGGAAGGGCTTCATCGTCTTCCACATCGAGACAAGGCGGTAAAGTGCCCATTCATTGGGTACAAGCAACAACACACCCGGCAAATGCTGCATCATCAAGACCGGTGTGGAATGTTGAAGGGTCGACTCAAACCCCGGAGCGAGATACTCTCACCGAAAGGCGGGGATAGTCGCACAGTCGACTATAAATAACTTTAAAAAAAAAAAAAAAAAATGGGGTATATACCAAAAAGAAAAAAAAAATGGGGTATATACCAAAAAAAAAAAAAATGGGGTATATACCAAAAAAAAAAAAAAGGGATATATATATATATCTATATGTGTTTTATAAAAATATTTTATCAAAATAAACAAAAATATTTATTACAAAAGAAAATAATTTTTGAAAACTAAAATAAAAAGTTTTCATAAATAAAATAAATTCTTTCATGAAAAATCAAGAAAAATAATTTCTACATAAAAAGTATAAACAAAAAATAATTTTAAAATAATTTTTCTATTTAAAAATAAATTTATTTTTGGAAATTTTTGGAGAAATTCAAAAAGGGGAGAAAATAAAGTGGAAACAGGGGACGAGCAAACAACGGCCACGAACTTTTTGTGACCGTTGGGCACGCCCGCCAAAGCCGAGCGGCGGCGGCCTCGAGGCGGGTGCTTGCGCGCACCCAAGGTGCGGCCCGCACCCGTGCCGGCGCCGTTCGGGGCCCCACTTTCGCCAACGGCTCCTAGCCGTTGTGGGGTGCACCCCTCGGCCATTGGCTCGGCTATAAATAGCCCGAGCACCGGTGTGAGAGCACACACCTCTCATTTTCACTCTCTCTCACTCTCACACTCTCTCCCACTTGTTCTACACTCCAATTTCTCCACCAAAAACATTGTGCCGAGCAAGATCACGGGTGTGAAAGTTCATACTTTCATCTAACCCTTGCACACCCGAGGTTTCGCTCAATCGTTTTTTTTGGTAGCCATGAAGAAAAAATTTGGGAAGATCTTCGCCGGGTTGAGGCGGTCATCAAGACACGACTCACGGCGTACAAGCACCAGCACCGCCCTCGACCCGGCGACCTTGAAGGCTCTCCCATGCAAGAAGATGCTGCACCCATCGGGGAGGAAGAAGCTCAAGCTCCCCCGACAATCGATCGGCGAAGCCGACGCGACCGTACCTCGACATTCGTGGAGACAGGGAGATGCAAGCATATCTCCTACTCAAGGACCCGTGTGTTTCAACACACGCCCGGACTCGACCCGAGCTCCTCGAACAAACGGTATGGATATCGAATTTCCCAACCTTTGGAGAGCGGTCGGGTGGCGGGGATATTCCCCTCGAGGAGGAAGGTTCTCGCCGCCTCGACAATACGGTTTCTATGCACACTAGTAGAGGACCGGCTAGGAATTTCTTTCCGCCTCTTTGGTTTTCTTGCATCATGTTACGTGGGTGGACCTAGCTCGTCTTTGGGGGTTTTAGTTATAGATGTGCAATAAACATAGATCTTTGCTCTCCCTGGCTTTGTTAGAAATCACTTTTGGGAGGAGATATCCGGTGCTCATGAGGCCGGAACTTTCAAACCTCGCCACTCGCAGATCCAGCACCCATCACTTAGATTTATCCACCGCTGGATCTCGCAGACTTTGTTTCCTAGACACGGGGTTAGATGGGTGAATGAGGTTGAATTAAAACTACTCTATGCTGTTGTCCACAAGGAAAAGGTAGCTCCAGTGGTAGAGATGTGCAGGAACTTTTTACATATTATCACAAAAGTTGTTGTTCCTGTCACCTGCACATCTCTCATCACACGCCTCGCTTCTGCGATTGGAGCTTTGGAGAATCAGCAGATAGAGTACATTTTCACACCCAGGGAATATTGGACCATTGCGCAGCTTGTGCAGGGGCACCTAGCGAAAATTTTACCATCTGGCGAGCTTGGTCATCTTTTCCCTGGCTATGCAACTATAGTTCGGTTACCTAACCCGGACTTACAGGTTGTATAAAAAGCCGGTACTAACATTTGAGCTCGAGGCTGATGATAGCTTGAAAGAGACCCCAAGTGTCGGGGAGGCGGAGGAGGTCGGATCCTCCTCCCATGGGCCCTACTTCACGCCACGGCCGCAGCCACGGCCCGACGCCCGGTGTTCCGGGCAAAGCATGGCCTCATCCTATGGGGACCCGGGGTAATACCGGGTATGATCCTAGGCGGGAGCCGCCGCCTCGGACACACCGGCACCATCGAGTGGCTGAAGGAGACACGGCGGCATGGAGGGCCAATGATTTGACTTTAACGACGGCTCGGCGATATGCCCCCACGGGTCCAAAGATGGGCAACCACCACAAGGGGTGGAGGCTATCGGTATCCGTGCGCGACACCTCGGCGTCCGCACTAGGAACATTGAGCATACGCTCAATTCCCATGTGCAAAACACCGCACAATGGCGGCGAAGGCGGGAGCGGCAGAGTCGGCAAAGATGGACCCAATTGGAGTCCAACATGGCTAAGAACTTAGCGCACGCGAGGAAGCATTACGGAGGTACCAAGGCTTCGATCCCGATCTATAGGCCTCCGAGATAGCTTGGGGAGGACCCCCACGGTATCACCGCATTGCATGTTTAATTCCATCAAATTTTATTTTATTTGAGCATGTTTACATTTCAGCAATCTTGCATTGAAAAACTAAAAAAAAATATATAAAATCCAAAAATAGAATAAGTAGCTCTTCTTGGTGCCTTAATGCTTATATATGAGCTATAAAAATGTTTAGTCTTAGTCCCTTGTTGAAATGATGAATAGTTGCTCTGTCTTAAGCTTTGCATGTGCCTAGTTTATAATTCGGAGTTCTCTAAAGTTTGTATTTAGTGGCTAATTCTAAAAATTCATCCTGAAAAGCCCCGATTCATGTGGGTTGCATAGGCTCTATCTAGTCTAAGTTGTTGCTAAGTATGATATGGTACAAATGGATTTGCTATGACTTCGTCCAAAAGAGAAACTTGACATCAGGGAATCTATACTTTGAAAAAAAAAAAAAAGGAAAAGATATGGGCTATGCTAAAAAAAATATAAATATATATATATGAGATGAATAATGGACAAGTGTCCGAGGGCGAGTAGAGCCCACATCTCTAAAAAAAAAAAGAAGAAAAGAGAGGAAATAAAAGACAAAAGTCTAGGGCGGCGAGCCCACCTCTCCAAAAAAAAAAAAAAAATGATGATATACTAATAAAGCCCATACTTTCTCAAAAAAAAAAAAAAAAATATGTATATTTTATCTAAATAAAAACCCGGATAAAGAGTTGATCAAAAGGATGAATGATAAGCACCTCCGTTATAACCGTTCTATCTGGCAACCGCCCAAGGCTTTGAGAAAAGCTGGAAAGCCCCGCTACGATGAAAGGTAATAAAGGGTGGGAACAAGATGTGCCATTTTATTCAAACTTTAGTAGAAAATCTTATTATAACCCGGCACTTGTAAAACGTAATCGGCATAGTAGCAACTCCCGATCAACAACCAAGTACTTATCTCTTTTGCTCGAGGACGCGCCAAAGGGTAAGCTTGGGGAGTTTGTTGACGGTAACCAACGACATATTTTTTCCGTCAACTTACTACCATAAAGGGAGTAAAATTAAACCTTTTTATACTCATATGCATTTCACTAATAAATTCCACTTGTAGTGTCTTGTATTTTATTTTGCAGATTATTAATAAAAGCAAGTGGAAAATCGACCAAAGTACGCCTTAGGAAAGCGCATTATTGCAAAATCCAAGCCTGGGAGCAAATCGACCAAAAACTCCAAATGCGGGCGAGCAAAGCCCGGCCCACAACTTTTCGAGGGCGAAACACGACACCCACCGAGCCCCGGCCAGGCCGAGCCAGGGGGGGTGCTTGGCGCACCACCGGGCGCGGCCGCACCCCCTCCCGAGGCGGTTTCGCCCAACCCGGGAGGCGGTTCGTGCACCTTCCAGACGGGGTTTCCCGCCCTTGGTTGGTCGGTTTGCGCACGAGATGGAGGGTTTACTGTGTCGGTTTGGGTGTAATTTAGCATTTAGGCCCCTCCTCCAAGTGTATAAGTAGGCCCCCTCTCTCCCTCTCTCAACACACACCACTTGGAGTCCAAACAAACCAAAGAACCTCTCTCTCTACCACCTCTACCTCTCTCTCTTCTTCTACTTCCTCTTTCTTCTTCTTCTTTCTTCTTCTTCTTTCTTGGTTAGTACTTGGAGTAGAAGAGCTACAAGGAGGGCTTGTCTCCTAGAAGAAAGTGCTTTGGTAATATATCTTCTCAATGGAGCATTCTTCTATTTGCAAGTCTTATATCTATGTTCTTGGCCTAACTAATGAACTAGAGTATAGTCTTGTTCATGTTCTTGTGTTGGTATATGAACTAGCATATAGTTTACATATCATAATCTTGACATGTTCATTACATTTCTTTATCGATCATCATATGCCTAACTTGATTAGAGGTGGGATATCGGTTCGTTGTTCCTTCGGGTTTGCTCTTGTTCTAGTCCGTCCATTTGACGAGTGGGGATCCTGGGGGGACAAGAGTAGTGCTCTAATATGTGGGCATGGTGCCCGGGTATTATGACACCTGCGGATATGAGGGCATGCCGGTTGAGGGGGTAGGCGGCTTGGTCGTGACAAGCCCTTGACCGCCCCTTGAAATCCCCCCCACGTTCGTATGTTACGTAGGAGTTCGTAAATGCTTCCTATCGGGCCGTATGGTATCCGGGAGTCTCCCGTTATCCTAGACCTAACCCCCGACTAAATCGGTTTGCATATGATCCTAACTATTCATTTGTATGGCCATGACTAGATACATTAGAATTACTCCATTAGGTTATTCATTTATTCTTTATCTATTTTCTTTATCCTTTTGCTGGTGGATTCTTAAGTGTGTGTCACACTATCTATGAACCATTATTGCTTACCCCTGTTATGAACATTTTGGTCTAAGCAAACACATGTTCCTCTATTCAGATGCCATGCTAATTTATTAATCACATGCCTTCCTTTGGGAAAATATAAATAACGATACCCTGAATATTTCCGGGTGAAATGCTACAACGATAGATCCGTGCGCTTGCGGATGAAATATCTATGACGACAAGATCTATCCCGTTGACAATCTCATTTTGGATCACCGACATGGTGGTTCACTTGGGAATGTCAGCGGCGCATTTCTGACGCTTTTATCGGGATGGGTTTTATACCTGTTTCCTTTGATTGCGTTAAGAAATGCCAACACATCTTTGTTTGAGTGTACTTTAGTTGTTTTTACAAGTTTAAATTGATTAATATCTATGCAACTAATGCTAATAACGAATCTTGCACTCGCACAATGTACCTTGCCCCAGACTATTCAACCATGTCGAACCGCCGCTCCAACCGCCTCCGCCACCTCTCACCGTCTCCCGCGCTAGAGGTTGGCCGCGGATGGGGACGCCAAGGAAGGCATGGGGGAGGCCGTCTCTTCGATGAGGCCCCGCGCGATGAGCCGCCTCGTGCGCCTACCCCGCAGCCTCATGGATGTCAGGGAGGAGGACTCGTTGAGGGGACCACCGCCTACGGGTGGCCAGGGTGGAGGTGGCGGGGTGGAGGAGGTGATGACCTACCGCCGCCACCCCGGTCCCCGGGGCGATGTGATGGCGCGCGCCCGACGGAGTCGCTTGAAAGGATGGCGAACAACATGGGCAACCGCCACCACGGGGATGAACGCGATGAATTCGAAGCAGCTCGGCGCTTCATGAAGCCGAGGCCGCCTACCTTCGACGGGACCAAAGGTGACCCGGTCGCCACCGATGATCGGGCCGAGGGAAATCGACAAGGCGCTCGACCTGACCACTTGCTCTGACACGGAGTGTGTCGGGCTCGCCACCTACCGGCTCACCGACGCAAAGACGCGCTTGGTGGGACGCCACCGCTTATTGCGCGCACCGTGAGGCCTACGACTACACTTGGGGGACGACCGTTGAGGTGTTCCGTGAGTACCACATCTCCGAGGGTGCCATGGACGCCAAGGCGGACGAGTTCCGCGACCTCAGGCAGAGGGGAGACAAGATCTCAGAGTACTCTGTCCGCTTCACCAGTCTTCTAAGGTACGCTCCCAAGGAGGTCAACACCAATGAGCACGAGAAGATGCGCTGCTTCCGCAGGGGTTTGAACTCTCGTGTCAAGTGCCAGCTCTCCGGCCACTCGCTCGCAAACCTCGGGAGATGATAAACAAATGCATGGAAATTGAGAAAGATCGGGGTGAGGCCAATGATTTCTCCAACCGCAAGAAGCGCCCGGATGAGGAAGTTCCGCGCCCGCCTTCCAACAGGCCACGCTCGGGGGCTCGCCTCGGCCGTTCTCGCCGCACGAGAAGGGTGCCGGGGTCGTGGCGGGGGACGGCGGTTCCTACTCCAACAACCACCGCCGTTCTGCACCGACTCGTCCTGCTACGGCCCCTGGCTCATGGAGGAACACCACGTCTACCCCCACCAGTGGTGTGACTCTCACGTGCTTCACTTGTGGTGGCCGGTCACAAGGCCGTGGGACTGCCCCAACCGCGTGGGCCCGGCCCTCAGACGCCGGGGAGGTGCGAGGTGCGCACCCGCCTCCGGGAGCAAGGCGCGGCAGGCAAGACTCCAGCCGGGCTCCACCGCGGACGCGCCTCTCTCACGAAACCGAGGATGCGCGGGCTGCCCCGGCGTCGTTCACGGTATGTTTATAGTGCATGGAGTAAGCGCATCAGTTCTTTTTGATTCAGGAGCTACATATTCATATGTATCAGCTAGCTTTGCACAGAAGCACAAGCTCCCGGTCATGCCACGCCGGGAGGCTATTCAGACTACCTCACCCCTAGGTCACTTCACTAGCACCAGCATATGTAGGAGAGTGACAATTGCCATTGAGGGTTACCCATTTCTAGCCGACCTCACTCTTCTACCCTCCATGAGCCTAGATGTTATCCTAGGGATGGATTGGTTAACCTAGCACAAGGGAGTGATATCCTGTAACCCCAGATACATTGAGATCACCCACCCCAGCGGTCACGTAATCCGCTGCCTACCACACCAAGGGAGTACAGATTCTATGTTGTGCGCCCTAGAAGCCAAAACCATTGAGGAGGTACCGGTAGTGTGTGTGAGTACCCGATGTGTTCCCGACGAATTGCCGGGCATGCCACCAGATCGGGATGTAGAGTTTGTGATCGAAGCCATTTGCGAGGAACGGGGCCCATTGCTAAGCGGCCCTATCGAATGGCAGTTGATGAGTTGAATGAGCTCAAGAAGCAGTTGAAGGAGTTGGCAGATAAGGGCTTTATCAGACCCAGTGCATCACCTTGGGGTTCACCCGTTCTGTTTGTCAGAAAGAAGGATGATACTCTGAGGATGTGTGTAGACTACCGCAAACTTTGAATCTTTGTCACTATCAAGAACAAGTATCCCCGCCGAGGATAGATGACTTGCTTGACCAGTTGCGAGAATGCCAAGTATTTCTCAAGATCGATCTTGGTCGGGGCTATCATCAAATGAAGATCAGACCAGAAGATATTCCAAAGACTGCGTTCGTGACTAGATATGGTCGATATGAGTTCACGATGAGTGTCGTTCGGGCTCACCAATGCCCCGGCCTACTTCATGAACATGATGAACAAGGTCTTTATGGATGAACTCGACAAGTTCTTGGTGGTGTTCATTGATGATATTCTTATCTATTCTGGCACCAGAGAAGAGCATGAGCAACATTTGAGAATCATGCTTGAAATCCGAGACAAACACCAGCTCTATGGCAAGTTCAGCAAATGTGAGTTTTGGCTTGAAGAAGTTGCTTTCCTAGGCCACACTCTTACGGCCGAAGGAGTAGCAGTGGACCCGTCCAAGATTGAGACCGTCCAAAAATGGGAGCAGCCACTCAACATGACTGATGTCAGGAGTTTCTTGGGATTGGCGGGATATTATCGCCGATTCATTGAGAATTTCTCCAAGATCGCAAGACCCATGACCAACCTACTGAAGAAGACGAAAGCATTTGAGTGGACACCAGAGTGTGAGAAAAGCTTCCAGACCTTGAAGGAGAAACTCACCACCACACCTGTGCTAGCATTGCCTGATATACAGTTTGTAGTCTATTGTGAGGCTTCCAGACAGGGATTGGGATGTGTTCTGATGCAGAATGGGAAGGTCATTGCTTATGCCTCTCGTCAGTTGAAAGAGCACGAACAGCGCTACCCGACCCATGATCTTGAGCTAGCCGTTAGATTGTGCATGCCCCCGAAGATATGGAGACACTATCGATCGGGAATAAGTGTGACATCTACACCGATCACAAGAGCCTGAAGTACTTTTTCACTCAGGAGGATCTGAACATGAGACAGCGTAGATGGCTTGAGCTAATCAAAGACTATGATCTAGAGATACACTATCATCCGGGAAAGGCAAATATAGTCGCAGATGCTTTAAGTCGCAAGAGCAATTGCCATGCTCTGATCATAGAGACCCTGCCTGAAGAGTTGATGCAGGAGATAGAGAAGCACCAGCTGGTGATAGTGCCATCTGGAAAGTTGAATGAGCTTCGCGTCCAGTACACTTTGGGTGACAGAATCCGTCAAGCCCAGCCCTCATGCCCTGAAATCCAATACTTCCATGAAGTGATGAAGAGGGGCAAGTGTAAGGATTACCATGTCGATGAGCAGGGGACAGTCATGTACAGGGACCGAATTTGCGTACCTTTAGACTCCGCCTTGCGCAACGAGATCCTATCAGAGGGCCACGACTCTAAGTATTGCATTCACCCAGGCAGTACAAAGATGTATGCTGATTTGAAGAAGCATTTCTGGTGGATCAACGTGAAGGCAGACATTGCCGGTCATGTGGCTCGTTGTGACATTTGGAACCGAGTCAAGGCCGAGCATCAAAGGCCCGCCGGATTACTCCAGCCACTAGCCGTACCGCAATGGAAGTGGGAGGAAGTCTCCATGGACTTCATCAATGGGTTGCCCACCTCACCGAAAGGCAACGACTCTATTTGGGTAATCGTGGATCGTTTGACCAAGGTAGCCCACTTCATTCCTGTGAAGACACGTTTCAAATATCAGGAGCTAGCCGACTTGTACATTTTTCACGTTCTTCGCCTACACGGTGCCCCTTCTCACATTGTATCTGATCGCGGCACCCAGTTTACCAACAAATTTTGGAAATCCTTTCAGAAGGCCATGGGGACCACACTAGATTACAGCACAGCCTATCATCCAGAGACTGATGGTCAGACTGAAAGAGTGAACCAGATCCTCGAAGACATGCTTCGAGCCTGTGCTCTGAAATATGGAGGCAGTTGGGAGAAGAGCCAACCTCACGCAGAGTTCTCTTACAATAACAGCTATCAGTCTAGCATCAAGATGTCACCATTTGAAGCCCTGTATGGCAGAGCTTGCATAACCCTGCTGATGTGGTCACAGGTTGGTGAGAGACCATTCTTTGGCCCTGACAAGATCAAAGAGGCCGAAGAAGGTGTTGCACAAGTCAGGGAGAATCTGAGGATCGCCCAGAGCCGACAGAAAAGCTATGCTGACAAGAGAAGAAAGGACATCGAGTTCGTAGTTGGGGACTTTGTTTACCTCAAGGTGTCCCCGCTTTGAAACACCGTCAGGTTCCACCTAAAAGGCAAGTTGGCCCCGAGATACGTTGGCCCATATCGTATTTGCAAAAGGATTGGCAAGTTAGCTTACAGAGTGTAGCTCCCCAGAGAGCTAACAGGGATTCATCCAGTGTTCCACGTGTCACCGTTGCACAAATGTTTGAGAGTGTGCGATGAGCGAGATCCCATTTTGCCGTTGACCTTTAGGAGAACCTGGAATACTTAGAGCACCCAATCCGAATTCTCGACATAGCCACCAAAGACACTAGGAGCAAGACTATTCCTATGTGTAAGGTACAGGTGGAGTAACCACACAGAGAGAGAGAAGCCACACAGGAGAAAGAATCAGAACTTTGTTTGCACTACCCTTACCTATTTGAGAGGTATGTTTAACCTAAATCTCGAGGACGAGATTCCAATGAGGGGTAGGATTTGTAACAACCAGATTTTTGCCCACCGAAAATCCCAACTTTCATTTTTTTTTAAAACAAGCCATGCAATGGTGTATTGCATGTAGTGAAACCTTCCTAGTTGCATAAGTAGCACCTATTGTTACTTATTTATGTTGAGCATCATTGCATTTTAATCACCATGTTTGAATTGGCTCTCTTATGATTTTATGTGATGCTTAATAAAATCAACAACTCTTTTAAATTAAACTTTGTTTTGTTGCCAACCATTTGAATGGAAAGCCAAACTCCCCAAAGACCCCTAGGATGCCCTAAGGCTAATTGCATGATTGGCAACACATGCAATTGCATATGGATGCCCAAGGTTTAAATAGAAATTAGAAAAGAAAAATAGAAAAAGAAAATAAAAAGAGAAGAAGAAGAGGAGGGAAACCGCCCTGGCAGCCCGCCCGGCGGCGGCAGCCCGCCCGGCTCGCTCAACGTGCTCATGGCCGGCCCGGCAAAAGGAGATCGCCCGCGTGGCAACTTAACCGGGGGCAACTTAATCGCGCACGCCGTTGCACGGCTAGATGAAGAGAAGCCGGCCTTACCGAGCCCATGGCCCGGGGGGCGCCGTTCTTGGGGCGGAGCGCGCCGCCATGGCATGAGCCATCCATGGCACCGCCGTGTTCCGACGAAAACCGACGCGCGCACACCGTGCCGCCTTGTCGCCACGAACGTTGTCGCCTTGCTCGTAGAGTTGGAAAGCGTCAACTTTTGGGCCAAGAACGGGACCTCGGTGCCCGGTCATGGCACCTTGCCGCCGTGATGCCGCCATGGAGCACCGCCGCGCTGTTGCACGTTCCGCACAACTCCGGCCACCTCATTTGGACGAGGGTTGGCCGTCGAGGTGCGCCAAGGCCTGTTGAGCCCAACCATCGAGTTGGATGGATGAAAAGGCGCCGCCTTGGCCTCGCGGCCGCGCGATAGTCGCCATGCCGCCGGAGCTCCGCCGCGTGCCTTCGCCGCGCGTGGACTTCGCCGCGGGTTTTGGTCGCCATGGTGGCGCTATACGCCGCCTCGGGGCACGTCCGGGTGGACAAGAGGCTGGGGCGGGGCTTTCCTCGCCCCTAGCCGCCATGCCACCGTCCGCCGCCCGCTTAACCACGTTACCCGCCGCGAGCCGGGCCGGTGGGCGTCGTCGCCGGACTACATCGCCACCGTGATGACCTCCGTGACGCCCCTGGTGCCGATTTAAGAAGAAAATGACAACTTGGAGTCCCACGCCGCCCTAGGCGCCTGAGCGCCGCCTTGTCGCGGGCCGGGCGAGCTGAGCGCCTAAACCACCTCCTAGCCTGCCCAGCCGGCCCATGACCCCGCCGTGACACCCATCGTTCCGAGAGCACAGCCTCGCGTCACCAGGGACGCCGGAAGGAGGAGGCGCGCCGCCGTGCGCCGCGCCGTCGATGGTCCAAGAAAACAGAGAAGGGGGAAGAAGGGAAGGAGGGGTGCGGTGCACCCGGTGCACCATGCACCAGCAGGAAGAGGGAGAAGGTGGACAGGGTCCACCGTGGACCGCGTGGTGGTCCATGGACCGCCAACGCGCGTCCCAGTTAAGCCAGCCCGCGCAACCCAATAGGATCCCAAGAGTGCCACATGGCGTAACCCCAGCCTGACACGTGTCTGGGCCAGCCTGGCCCATTCGGCCCAAACTCGGCCCATGTCCAGCCCATTCGGCCCGTTACCGGCCCGGTCAGGCCCATTGACCGTTGACTCAGTAAACGCTGACGTTATGCTGATGTCAGCAGGCCCCACCTGTCAGCCAGAGAAAGTAGTGGGACCCACCTGTCAGCTATAGTGTCTTCCCGGGACCCGCATGACGTCATCCGGCCCCACATGTCAGCCCGAGAACCATACCCGGTGCGGCATCATCCGACGTCGGCCCTGACCAACCGAACCGCGCCAAGTGTCGGTTTATTTTGTGTTGACGGTAACGAGCGACATACTTTTCCCGTCAACTTACTACCATAAAGGGAGTAAAATTAAACCTTTTATACTCATATGTATTTACCACTAATAAATTCCACTTGTAGTGTCTTGTATTTTATTTTGCAGATTTATAATAAAAGCAAGTGGAAAATCGACCAAAGTACGCCTTCAGGAAAGCGCATTATTGCAAAACTCAAGCCCGGTGCAAATCGACCCAAAACATCAAAGCGGGCGAGCAAAGCCCGGTCCATAACTTTTCGGGCGAGACCACGACACCCCACCGAGCCGGGCCGAGGCCGAGCCCAGTCTTGTGGCGCGCCGCCGGGCGCGCCGCACCCTCCCCGAGGCGGTTTCGGCCCAGCCTCGGGAGGCGGTTCGTGCACCTTCCGGACGGGGTTTCCGCCCTTGGTTGGTCGGTTTTGCGCCGATGGATGGAAGGTTTACTGTGGTCGGTTTGGGTGTAATTTAGCATTTAGGCCCCTCCTCCAAGTGTATAAGTAGGCCCCCTCTCTCCCTCTCTCAACACACACCACTTGGAGTCCAAAGCAAACAAAGCAACCTCTCTCTCTACCACCTCTACCTCTCTCTCTTCTTCTACTTCCTCTTTCTTCTTCTTCTTTCTTCTTCTTCTTTCTTGGTTAGTACTTGGAGTAGAAGAGCTACAAGGAGGGCTTGTCTCCTAGAAGAAAGTGCTTTGGTAATATATCTTCTCAATGGAGCATTCTTCTATTTGCAAGTCTTATATCTATGTTCTTGGCCTAACTTATGAACTAGAGTATAGTCTTGTTCATGTTCTTGTGTTGGTATATGAACTAGCATATAGTTTACATATCATAATCTTGACATGTTCATTACATTTCTTCATCGATCATCATATGCCTAACTTGATTAGAGGTGGGATATCGGTTCGTTGTTCCTTCAGGTTTGCTCTTGTTCTAGTCCGTCCATTCGACGAGTGGGGATCTGGGGGGGACAAGAGTAGTGTTTCTAATATGCGGGCATGGTGCCGGGTATTATGACACTGCGGATATGAGGGCATGCCACGGTTGGGGGTAGGCGGCTTGGTCATGACAAGCCTTGACCGTCCCTTGAAATCCCCCACGTTTCGTATGTTACGTAGGGAGTTCGTAAATGCTTCCTATCGGGCCGTATGGTATCCGGGGAGTCTCCCCGTTATCCTAGACCTAACCCCGACTAAATCGTTTGCATATGATCCTAACTATTCATTTGTATGGCCATGACTAGATACATTAGAATTACTCCATTAGGTTATTCATTTATTCTTTATCTATTTTCTTTATCCTTTTCTTTGGTGGATTCTTAAGTGTGTGTCACACTATCTATGAACCATTATTGCTTACCCCCTGTTATGAACATTTTGGTCTAAGCAAACACATGTTCCTCTATTCGAGATGCCATGCTAATTTATTAATCACATGCCTTCCTTTGGGAAAATATAAATAACGATACCCCTGAATATTTCCGGGTGAAATGCTACAACGATAGATCCGTGCGCTTTGCGGATGAAATATCTATGACGACAAGATCTATCCCGTTGACAATCTCATTTTGGATCACCGACATGGTGGTTCACTTGGGAATGTCGGTGGCGCATTTTCGACGCTTTTATCGGGATGGGTTTTATACTGTTTCCTTTGATTGTGTTAAGAAATGCCAACAAGCATTTACGGTGCCGTTCGGGGAAGGCATTGTGAAAAAAAAAAAAAAAATAAATAGGCTGGCTATGAATATGAAGCGTGTGCGTGGATACCATTTGCTCATACAGGCTAATCTTTTATGTTTTCTCTGTTGTGGATGAAAACAGGGATAGTGTATGTCTAGTTTTCTCTGCCGGGAAAACTTCACCTCCGATCCGAGGCACTCCTAAGGAAGAACCGGTCTCGCACCGCTTCTTCTTCGGCCCGGAACCCGGCCGGAGGGAGGAAACCGACATCCCCGCACCAACCGGTACTCAAGCTATGGCCCGGAAAGTATTTGGCGATTTCTCAACTCATTGTCACCAACGTGCCCTTTGGGCCAACGGTGAGCGTGGCGGATAAAAACTTCGAAGCCGTCCGGGCTGATCACCATGGTACAGGCGGTCCATTACGTGGACTGCCTAGTGGGGACGCAAATGCTCATCTCCAACACTTCACGGAGCTATGCGACACAATCGTTATCAAAGATGTCGCGGCCGGGGCGTCATCGGGCTCCGCTGTTTCCTTTCTCCCTAGTGGGAAGGCGTAAAAGCTTGATGGTTCTACAAGGACAAGGAAGTCGTCAAGTACATGGGCTAAATGCTCGCGGCGTTCCTCGCTAAGTTCTTCCCCATGGGCAAAACCAATGCCCCGAGGGGGAGAATCGCCAACTTCCAAAGCAAAATTCAATGGAACCCATTAGGAGGCGTGGGAAAGGCTGCGAGGGAGTACATTCTAGCATGCCCGCACCACGGGATGGAGAGTTGGTCGGTACTCGAACTTCTACAATGGTCTCACGGCCATATCCAAGGGGCACCTCGATGCCGCTGCTGGTGGCGCATTCCTATCGCTCACCATCGATCGGGCAACAGCCACGATTGATAAGATGGTGGCAAATCAGAGCTGGGGTGAAGATAGAGCCCTAGCCAAAACACAAAAGGCATGCATACCGTGAAGGAGGCGGATATGCTTGCCGCAAAAAAATGGACCTTCTGCTGAAGAGGCTGGAGGAGCGCAGCACGAGATGCTACTACCCGCCCGGCGCCTAGTCTACGCCACGAAGCTCACATGACTGTGAGGCGTGTGGTGAGGTTGGCCCCTCGGGGGATAAGCGCGCCTGAGACCCGTGAAGAAGCTGCCTTCATCAACAACAGCAACGGGTATCGCCAACCACAGCAGGGCTGGAACAACCAGTCTAGGCCACCGTTCCAAGGCAACCAGGGGTACAATTCCAACTATAACCCTGGTCAGCCATCACTGAAGGACTGCATCTGGTACTGGGCCAGGCCAAGATCAACGAAAGTCTCACCAAAAAGATAAGCCAAACGGATAATATCTTGGAAGGAGTCAGCAGCAAGCTAGAAGGATTTAACTCTCGCTATGACAAGTCGGTTAACCTTCAACAAGAAGATTGAAGAACAGATAGCCCAGCTAGCCGCTTGCTCGTCTCAAATAACGGTAGGAGAAAAAGCTTCAAAGCAACCGAAGCCCCGGGAGAGCGTAAAAGGAGTAACTACCAGAAGGGGGAAATTTACTCGTGACCCACCAAATCCCAACGAAACGGTGAGAAAACAAAAGAGAAGCTGCCTGAAGAGGTAACCCCACGGGTAGCGCGGAAGAAGAACCGAAGTGGGGAGGTACCATTGGAATATCTGAGACACAACATACCTACCCTTCGCCACAAGAACAAGGAAGCAGATGCCGGATGAGCAGTTTACTCGGTTCATGGAGATGATCCAAAAGGTACATGTAAGTGTGCCACTCCTGGATATGCTCCATGTACCATCATATGCCAAGTACATAAAAGACATCATCGAACAAGCGGCCCTTTGCCAACAACGGAAGTTGTGAAGTTGGATCGAAGAATGCAAAGGCCGCTATCTTGAATCGTCTGCCTGAAAAGAAGAAAGATCCAGGGTGCCCTACAATCCCCTGCTCAATCGGAACACAAACATTCAACCACGCCTTATGTGATTTGGGCGCCAGTGTGAGTGTCATGCCAAAGTCCGTCTTTGATAAGCTCAAGCATACAAATTTAGAGCCAACATCTATGACACTACAACTGGCAGACTCATCTATAAGGTATCCAGCAGGGATTGCAGAAGACATACCTGTGAAAATCCGAGGGTATTTTGTCCCAGTTGATTTTGTGGTGTTGGACATGGAGTTCACTAAAGATACACCACTCATCCTTGGACGACCATTCTTGAGCACCGCTTAGGGGCCTGATTGATGTTGGGGCCGGAGAAATCCGCTTCAATATCAATGGCAATGAAGAGAAGTTTGAGTTTAGGCCCCGAGTCTCAGAAGAGTGCAAAATGATCCGGATAAAATATGGGGAACAAGGCATTAAAGAGATAGAAATCCAGCCCCAAAAAAAACCGGCAGCACTCCCAAGGCGTCGGCAAAAATAAAAGGTGGGAACAAAAGAAAAAGACAGACTCCTAAACCAAAGAAGGAGAAGGTCCCCATCTTTACAAAAGGACAAAAAGCCGGGAAGAAAGCTCCACACCAAAAGAACCAAAACCAAAGAAACAATCACAAAAGGTGTGGAAGCTAAAAAAGAAGTGCGACCCCTCTGTATCTCCAGAGCTGGTGCACCATCAAGCAATAAAAGCTGGAGAAAGTCCCAGTCCACGAGACTCAAAAAGAGTGGACCCTCCGCCCGAAGGTAAAAAGGCGATTATCTCAAAATAAAAAAATATATATATATATATAATAAAGATACCCATGGGCCTCAGATAGCTTGGGGAGGACCCCCACAGGTATCACTGCATTGCATATTTAATTCTATCAAATTTTATTTTATTTGAGCATGTTTACATTTCAGCAACCTTGCATCAAAAAAAAAATTCAAAAATAGAATAAGTAGCTCTTCTTGGTGCCTTAATGCTTATATATATGAGCTATAAAAATGTTTAGTCTTAGTCCCTTGTTGAAATGATGAATAGTTGCTCTGTCTTATGCTTTGCATGTGCCTAGTTTATAATTCGAAGTTCTCTAAAGTTTGGATTTAGTGGCTAATTCTAAAAACTCATCCTGAAAAAAAAACCTGATTCATGTGGGTTGCATAGGCTCTATCTAGTCTAAGTTGTTGCCAAGCATGATATTGTATAAATGGATTTGCTATGACTTCGTCCAAAAGAGAAACTTGACATCAGGGAATCTACTTGAAAAAAAAAATGAGAAGAAATGATATGGGCTATGCTAAAAAAAAAAAAATATATATGAGATGAATAATGGACAAGTGTCCGAGGGCGAGTAGAGCCCACATCTCTAAAAAAAAGAGAAGAAAAGAAAAGAGAGGAAATAATAGACAAAAGTCTAGGGCGAAAGCGAGCCCACCTCTCCAAATATAAATATATATATATATATATATGATATAGCAATAAAGCCCATACTTTCTCAAAAAAGAAAAAATATATATATATTTTATCTAAATAAAAACCCCGGATAAAGAGTTGATCAAAAGGATGAATGATAAGCACCTCTCTTGTTATAACCGTTCTATCGGCAACCGCCCAAGGCTTTGAGAAATTTGGAAAGCCCCGCTACGATGAAAGGTAATAAAGGGTGGAAAAAGATGTGCCATTTTATTCAAACTTTAGTGGAAAATCTTATTATAACCCCGGCACTTGTAAAACGTAATCGGCATAGTAGCAACTCGATCAACAACCAAGTACTTATCTCTTTTGCTCGAGGACGCGCAAAGGGTAAGCTTGGGGAGTTTGTTGACGGTAACCAAGCGACATATTTTTTTTCCCGTCAACTTACTACCATAAAGGGAGTAAAATTAAACCTTTTATACTCATATGCATTTACCACTAATAAATTCCACTTGTAGTGTCTTGTATTTTATTTTGCAGATTATTAATAAAAGCAAGTGGAAAATCGACCAAAGTACGCCTTAGGAAAGCGCATTATTGCAAAACTCAAGCCCAGTGCAAATCGACCCAAAAATCAAAGCGGGCGAGCAAAGCCGGCCCATAACTTTTCGAGGGCGAAACACGACACCCCACCGAGCCGGGGCAGGCCCGAGCCTGGGGGGTTCTTGTAGCGCACCCGGTGGCGGCGGCCGCACCCTCCCGAGAGGCGGTTTCGGCCCAGCCTCGGGGAGGCGGTTCGTGCACCTTCCAGACGGGGTTTCCCGCCCTTGGTTGGTCGGTTTGCGCACAGATGGAGGGTTTACCAGGTCGGTTTGGGTGTAATTTAGCATTTAGGCCCCTCCTCCAAGTGTATAAGTAGGCCCCCTCTCTCCCTCTCTCAACACACACCACTTGGAGTCAAACAAACAAAGAACCTCTCTCTCTACCACCTCTACCTCTCTCTCTTCTTCTACTTCCTCTTTCTTCTTCTTCTTTCTTCTTCTTCTTTCTTGGTTAGTACTTGGAGTAGAAGAGCTACAAGGAGGGCTTGTCTCCTAGAAGAAAGTGCTTTGGTAATATATCTTCTCAATGGAGCATTCTTCTATTTGCAAGTCTTATATCTATGTTCTTGGCCTAACTTATGAACTAGAGTATAGTCTTGTTCATGTTCTTGTGTTGGTATATGAACTAGCATATAGTTTACATATCATAATCTTGACATGTTCATTACATTTCTTTATCGATCATCATATGCCTAACTTGATTAGAGGTGGGATATCGGTTCGTTGTTCCTTCGGGTTTGCTCTTGTTCTAGTCCGTCCATTTGACGAGTGGGGATCCTGGGGGACAAGAGTAGTGCTCTAATATGCGGGCATGGTGCCCGGGTATTATGACACTGCGGATATGAGGGCATGCCACGGTTGAGGGGGTAGGCGGCTTGGTCGTGACAAGTCTTGACCGCCCCTTGAAATCCCCCCACGTTCGTATGTTACGTAGGAGTTCGTAAATGCTTCCTATCGGGCCGTATGGTATCCGGAGTCTCCCCATTATCCTGGACCTAACCCCGACTAAATCGGTTTGCATATGATCCTAACTATTCATTTGTATGGCCATGACTAGATACATTAGAATTACTCCATTAGGTTATTCATTTATTCTTTATCTATTTTCTTTATCCTTTTCTTTGGTGGATTCTTAAGTGTGTGTCACACTATCTATGAACCATTATTGCTTACCCCCTGTTATGAACATTTTGGTCTAAGCAAACACATGTTCCTCTATTCAGATGCCATGCTAATTTATTAATCACATGCCTTCCTTTGGGAAAATATAAAGTAACGATACCTGAATATTTCGGGTGAAATGCTACAACGATAGATCCGTGTAAACTGCGGATGAAATATCTATGACGACAAGATCTATCCCGTTGACAATCTCATTTTGGATCACCGACATGGTGGTTCACTTGGGAATGTCAGCGGCGCATTTCTGACGCTTTTATCGGGATGGGTTTTATACTGTTTCCTTTGATTGCGTTAAGAAATGCCAACACCCGGTTTAAACCCCTGTTTTCCAATTTCGTAATTGTTTTCGGACTTTGAAAATTCATAGAAAATTCATACGATTTCAGAAAAATATGAAACCAGTGTCCAAATTTTTCTAAAAACATCCTCTACGTCATAGGTTTATCCATGAGTGAATTTGGGTCTTTGAATTTTTGTTTGCTTCTTTGTGATATTCCAAATGGTTGCTAATCGCAACCATTTCGTTACGTTCCACGCACACGGAGGAGAGCCAGGAGGACCTTGACGATCAGGACTTCGACCCAGAGCAGAGTGATCACACAGGTGCCATGTCCCACCCAACCTCATAGCACCTATTAGACATATCATATAGATTTGCTAGCGCTTTACTTTATGTTGCTATGCTTTTTCTTTGCTTTACGTTGCATGGTAGAAATACTTGCTGAGCCCTATACCTTGACGCAACCTATCCCCTGCACACCCGCTTATAGACTAGACTCGCACTCATATACTTTTATTGCTATTTGCATTATATCACTTACGTGTATATATATGGAGCCGGGTATATGAGCCGGACGGTTGAGTGGGATCACCGGTGGGGTGAGTTTTTCTGTCTAGACTTGGGTGTGTGGTGAGGGTCGAGTCGACCAAGCGGGATCTACGACAGTCGCAGAGACCCAGTCTTCTTAGGGGATATACGGGCGTCCCCATTTTGTCCTACCCGTGGCGGGTAAAGCGTGTGTGGATTTGAGACCCGGTCGACTCTTGTGACGGACGAAGGCCGGGAAGGGAGTGTGAAGATGTCTTGCTTGGTCACCCCTAAGGACTTGTATCTTCGAGGACTAAGGATCCGGGAAATTGGTGCTCACCTCACGTCTTACGTATGGGCGGGTTGCGGATTGCCCCTTTTAGTCAGGCGGTGCCATACCTACTGGGAGGTTAGCGGATAGTTTATAGGGAGGTAGGGGTGTCGAGGAGCACACCCTCTCGAGACAGCAGTGTGCTTTTGAGTCCGAGCTCGTACACTGTTCTTACAGTCTCGGCATCCCGGTGGTACTGCGGGGCTTCTCGAGCCGAGTGGTTGGGTGGCATCGTCGGATTAGGAGGTCTACTTTTGCATAGCCCATGCCTTGTCTCTCATTTGTATCAACACTTTTAATAAGGAGAGATCAAAACTTGGAGCATATAAAAGCAACATAAATATTTGAGTGTACGTGCTCTTGATAGTTAGTCTCTCAACTTGGATCACAGGACTTGACAAAGCTCAATGCAAAACAAGTAGCTTATGGCTAGTTTTTTTTTTTCAGCAAGCATGGCTTTGGTAGGATAATTACCACAAAGAGGAGGTATAGCTATCATTTTTAATATTTTTCGAAATAAATTCTCCAGTAGACAAGATATCAAGAATCAGGCTCTCACCAATCTTCTATCTCATGTTCTACAACAACTCTAAGTACTTTGGGATTTATTTTACTTTTAGTTTTCAACAATTTAGTTGGACCATGAAAAGAATTATGTGAGTCCAACTTGAACTAAGCATATCAATCTTTTTCTTTTTATATTTATTTATTAGATATCGAGAGAGCTTTCGGTACTTTGCGAAACGGGAAACAAAAAATTACGTAATTAAAAGATCAGAGAACAAACCGACACGTGGACGAAGGGGAGGCCGAGAAGGTGACGTGGCACGGCGCCGCCGCCCACCAATCAGCGCCGCGTGGGTCCTGAGGGCCCACGGTGATCTTCGTCGTCGCGTGATCTCGCTCTATATCTTTCGGTTTCTCGGTATTTTCAGTTTCGGTTCCGTTCGTTTTCGACGTTCGTCTTTGTTTCCCCACACTTTTTTCCTTGTTACCTTTTATTCACAACATGGTGGAGACAAGAAACTTTGCACGAAAATAAATGATAAATAAGGAAGATCAACTTGAGAAAAATGATAGAGTGTTCCTTTATTTATTCTAGCAAATATTACATAATAATAATTTAATCTAAGCAAACGATCTAGCAAATTTCTAAGTGAACTAACTAAGCAAACTAATCCAACTAGCTAATTGAAACACTCTAATTATTACTAGGGCTCCTTCCTAGTTCTTATTGGGCGGTTCTCAAGAGATTCAATTCTCTTGACTAACGCTGCGATCTTGTCTCTAGCGTCTTCTACGCGCCTATCTAGAGCGCCCACACTTCTCGTCGTGGCACTCCAGTTGCGGTGCTCTGTCAAGGTGAAGCTCCTCCAATCCGCGACTTCTTGGCGGAGGTCAGCTACTGTGCACTTGCCAAAACGATGCTTTGAAGCGCGTTCAGCGGCCTCCTTTGGTGGGATGAACTTCACTTGCGCCGGCGTAGCGCGCACTCCATCAATGGAGACGCGAGGCTGTGTGTAGTTGAGCCGGCGGATGTTGTTGAACCTGTCTCGTTTGACGCCCGTAAGCGTCTCATCCGGACGAGGCGGCAACAATCTGGTGCCCTCCGGCACCAGGAACTTCTTCATGCCATCATTGCGGCGATTGTTCAAGATCGTCCTCGCCATGAGAACAGCGGGGGATGGTGATGATGATGGTGGCTGAGGTGGTGGAATAACGGCGAGGGGTGTAGGTGTTGGAGGCACAATGACGAGAGCAGACGATGGTGATGACGTCGGAGGTAGCGGCGTGGTGATCTTGGTGGGATCATACACCACCATTCTCATCTCGGGGTTGGCCATGGCAGCGATGAAGGTCTTGGGTCGTCGGTCTTTGGAGAGGTAGATGGGAATAGGCTCAAGGTAGAATGGGTCGGTTTATATATCGGGAATGCCTTGGAAGGGGAGTTAGATTGACGGTTATCGGAACGTCAACGCGGAGAATCGCGCCAAAAGATTCGGTATTCGGTAGGATATCCTAGGGTAGATCCGTGGGAAGATGCGGGACGCATGGCGGCCACGTGGCGCGGCGCCGCCGCCGGCCCAGGAAGGCGGCCGTGTGGGCCCCACGGGTCCACGGCCCGGCTTCCGTCTGCGGTCTTCTAAGGTCCATTCTAGTACGTTACTCGTACTTTTGGGCGAAAAACGGACACTACGCGATCAAGGCCTAATGATTAGGTAAAATAAAGAATTCTAAAACATCTAATTCCTCGGGTTCTTTATTGGGCTCATAAAAGATTTTAAGGCGTTGGCCATTTACCTTGAATAACTTACCTTCGGTATCTTGAAGAGTGACAGCTCCATGTGATGACGAATTCACCACCTTGAAGGGTCCTTCCCATTTGCTCTGAAGTTTTCCATGCCCGAATAATTTAACCACGGAATTAAAAAGTAATACGATCGCTGGTGTGAAGTTCTTCTTTTTAATTCTTTTATCATGCCACCTTTTTGTTCTTTCTTTGTAGATCTTGGCATTGTGATAAGCTTTCTCCGCCATTCGTCGAGTTTCGATAATTGCATCTTTCTTTTTTTTACCCGCGGTTTCTAAGTCCATGTTCCATCTCTTGATTGCCCGGTGAGCTTTAAACTCTAGCTCAACGGGCAAGTGGCGAGGTTTTGCCATAAACAAGTTGGTATGGTGACATTCCAATCGGTGTTTTTGTAGGCTGTCCAGACGCCCATAATGCTTACGGAAGTCTATCCTTCCACTTTGTTCCCATATCTTCTCTTTTTTTACGCAAGATATTCTTGATTTGTTTATTTGATGTTTACGCTTGTCCACTTGTTTGAGGGTGATAAGGTGTAGCGACATTGTGACGAACTCCGTGCTTTGCTAAATATCTTTTGAATCGACTATCAATGAAGTGGGATCCTCCGTCGCGATTACCATCCTTGGCACTCCAAACCTTGGGAATATTATTTCTTCAAACATCTTTATCGAGCTTACATTATCTGCAGATCTGCATGGCATAGCTTCTACCCATTTCGACACATAATCAAGCGCCACTAGTATGTGTTCATAATTTCGGATTTTGGAAATGGTCCCATGTAATCAATTCCCCATACATCGAAGAGTTCTATCGGAGGTTGGTTGTAAGAGGCATGGCGTCTCTTGCATTGATATTCCCATGCCATTGTGGGCTCCACATCTTGAATAAAATCTTTAGTATCTTGATACATGGTTGGCGAGAAAAATCACGCTTGCCAAATCTTTGCGTGTGTTACGAATGCCCCATAATGTCCTCCATACGGTGATGAGTGACACCTTTCAATGATCTGAATTCCTTCTTACGTAGGCACACATCTTACGAGTAACCCATCCGAGCAAACCCCGAAGAGGTATGGTTCATCCCAAAGGTGATAACGACTATCATAAATAAGCTTCCTCTTATCAACCCCGGTGGTACATAACCCGCAACCATAAAATTAACAATATCTGCGTACCAGGGATCGAGTGCGGGTTATCCGATAAAGAGTATCATCCCCGAAAGTGAGTCATTAATGGGCAATTCATTGGGTTTCTCAAAATGCATTCTAGATAAATGATCGGCAATGAGAATTTTCTACTCCCTTCTTATCTTTTATTTCTAAATCAAATTCTTGGAGTAACAAAATCCATCTTAATAAACGAGGTTTAGCATCTTTCTTGGTGAGCAAGTATTTTAAAGCAGCATGATCAGTGTAAACAATTACTTTAGCTCCTACCAAGTAAGATCTGAACTTATCAAGGGCATAAACAACAACTAGCAATTCTTTTTCAGTAGTAGCATAATTAAGTCGTGGCCCGATCAAAGTTTTTTTTGGCATATGCAATGGCATGATGCTTTCTATCTTTAGTTTGCCCTAACACCGCCCCCCCAAAGCATAGTCGCTGGCATCACACATGATTTCAAAAGGCAAAGACCAATCAGGGGGTTGAATGATAGGTGCGAAAAATGAGGGCTTTTTTCAAAGTTTCAAAAGCTTTCAAGCAAGCATCATCAAATTCAAAAGGGACATCCTTGGCTAACAAGCTGGTGAGTGGTCTAGCAATATGTGAAAAGTCTTTTATAAACCTACGGTAGAAACTAGCATGACCAAGAAAACTTCTAATCCCTTTGACATTTATAGGGGAGGCAATTGTTCTATTACTTCGGTTTAGCTTTATCTACCTCTATTCCCCTTTCGACACTAGGTCTCCAAGCACTATTCCTTCTCTAACCATAAAGTGACATTTCTCCCAATTTAGAACTAAGTGCTTCTCTTCACATCTTTGCAAAACCCTATCCAAGTTTCTAAGACAATCATCAAAAGTTTTTCCATATACTGAGAGAAATCATCCATAAAAACTTCCACAATTTCTTCAATCATATCGGAGAATATGGACATCATACATCTACGAAAAGAAGCCTGGAGCATTACATAACCCAAAAAAGACATTCTTCTATAGGCATAGGTTCCGTATGGGCATGTAAAAGTGGTTTTGCTTTGATCACTTTGGGATGGATTGGAATTTGGTGATATCCACGAATATCCATCAAGAAAGCAAAAGAAAGAGTGGTTTGCCAATCGCTCTAACATCTCATCTATGAAGGGCAATGGAAAGTGATCTTTTCTTGTGGCTTTGTTTAATTTTCTATAATCTATGCACATTCGCCATCCCGTGACTGTTCTTTGAGGGATTAATTCATTCTTATCATTTTTAACAACTGTCATGCCTCCCTTTTTAGGCACAACTTGCATGGGGGCTTACCCACTCGCTATGTGGCACAGGATAAATAATCCCAGCGTGTAATAACTTTAACACCTCTTTCTTAACTACCTCTTTCATCGCATTGTTAAGTCTACGTTGGGGTTCTCTAGAAGGTGGAATATCTGGATCTGTTGGAATGCGATGAGTGCGAGAGAGCGAGGATTAATTCCTTTGAGGTCTTCGAGTGAATAGCCAAAAAAGCGATCGATGATGTTCTAAGGCAGTTATCAATCTAAAAGTCTCCTGCGGAGTGAGTTTATCACTTATAATCATAGGGGACTACGGATCATTATGGAGGAAAGCATAAGTAAGACCGGTGGTAGAGGTTTAAGCTCTATTGGAGGTCTAGGAGGGTTTTCGAATTCATTCAAAGGTTACATTTGTGGTAGGATTTTCATCTTCTTCTTCAACGAAGAATTGAGTATAATCCTCGTAACCGGATTCTACAAAATGTTCTACTGATGCTTCCTTAACTTCTTCCATAGGATCTGGTTCAGGACAAGATTCTGTTTTCGAATTAATGGCTTGGGCAATAGGCAATGAGAATTTTAATCCCTTCCCTAAGCGTATACCTAATTCTCCTGTTTGTCCTTCTGAAATAAGCCTTTCAATAGGTTGTCCTATCAACACGTCAAACTCCATGATATCAAAGATATGAAAGCTCAAGTGTACCATGATACCCTTAACATGGATTGGTAAGACATAAAGAATTCCTGAGCTTTGGATAATTTGTCCTGATGGGCTTTGTAGCAATTTATTTGTGGGGCTTAATGGTATGCTCATGAGAAGATCATTAGCAAAAGATAATGACATGATGTTTATCCCAACAACTGGATTATAAAGGGCGTCGAAAGAGTCTCTATGAATTTGGCAATGAATAGGTATAGAAGGTGAATCCAAACGGATTACATTAGAGGAAAGCTCTGATTCTTCTAACCATTCGCTTCTCACAATTGAAACAAGCTCTTTAGTGGTCCTTCGTAAAAGTGTTTTATCAGAAGGGTCTATAAGTGAATGTTTAGCCTTCTGAAATATCTTTTCGGTTTTGTACTTCGAGGTATCTCCATAATCGGAAAATAAATCATCCTCGATATCAAGTAGGAAATCAGATATTGGAGTGTCCTCCGTTTCTAATGATTCTGATGGCTCTGGATTAGTTGGTGGATTGGCTAAAGGTTGCAATGAATTTGGTATGAAATCATCCTCAACTAATCCTATCTCTTCTTCTTCTTCTTCTAAGGAGTTCTCGCAATAGGATCCTTATTATTCTCATAATTATGGTCAAGAGTTTTCTAGCTTGTATAGGTGGGAGATGGATAAAAGATCCATTTCTTTGAGGTATTCAATTCTTTTCTAGATTTTTACATTCAGACCAACATAAAAATGTTGAAGTAAAACTGGGTGCGGCATGGCTAAGTCCGGTGCGGATTTGGAAAGAAGTTCAAGACGCTCCAAGAAGGCACTCAAAGATTCATTATCCTGCTGTGTAGAGGTGAGGATCGAGAGCCTAAAGTTGACTACTTTGGACATGGGGTAAAAATCTAGGCAAAATTCAACTAGTAACTTTCCCCGTCACCTTCCATCTCTCCTTGTTCGAGTCGTACCATTTGGCGAGCCTTCCCTTTCAAAGAGAATGGAAAGAGCTTCCAAATGCGGATAGTTTCATTGGACATGCCTTTTATGTGAAGGCGGTCACATGTTTCTTCGAAGGTGCGGAGATGGTGATAAGGGTTTTCGTCTATTGTACACGAGAACATATGATTTTGGACCATCTCTATTAACCTAGGACGCAACTCATAGTCATCGGTAGTGATTGGTTTAGATGATGGCAAAGGGCTATGAGAGTGTTCCGTGGGTGCCATGTATTTGTAAAGAGGGATGGTATCCATTTGGACAGTAGAAAAAGATAAATATAAAAGAAAGGAAAAAAATAAATTCTACGCTACGATAGTTTACAAGACTTAGTTATACTCACGTTTTCTTAAACAACCGTTCTCCCAAGAACGGCGCCCGAAATGCTTGTTGGTAAAAGTTAAGCCCACGTAAATATTTATGATTTGTATAATCCATAAGCACACGGATACCGGTGAGCACTTCACCCGGGAGATGGGTTTCAAATATCGTATCCACAAGGAGAAAGGTTTACGAATAGTGAAGATATAACTAAGGCCAGAGAATCTTAACAAGGAAGGAAGTTGATAAATCTTTAAGAAGGCGGCTATGGTTGTCTAGTTGATATCCTTGTAAGGCTTGTGAATATATCTTATGGGAACTTTATTCAAGGAGAAAGACACTAGCAAAGAGTGCAAACTCCTAGCAAATAGGTTCTACCGAGGCCTATCCAACGGGATGTGGACTACAAAGAATTAACATAGCTATAAGTCACCTACGTTAGTTACCACAGTCCGGAAGGTAGGGTGCATCTACGAGCTATCTAGTCTAAGCACCACGCTCACACTAGGGGTAGCAACCTCAATCCAAGAGCGACAAGAATTGAAGTACTCTAAAAGAGTCGCAAACCACAAGAATAAAATAAACAAGTAAACTTACTCAAATAAGAAGTCTATCCACCGTAGTTGTCTTAGGAACAAGCTCCAAAGGAGGCTTGATCCCGGAGGTACAAGCGAAGAGGAGACACCGACAGGTTTGGAGCTTCCCCTTAACTTCTCCTTCCACTCAATCTCTATCTTTCGAACAAGACTAGATTTAGCTACTCTCAAAGGGAGCTATGAACTAGTCTCTCAACTTGCTAATCTTCTCTCTCAACTAGATCTAGAGCTCTTCTAATTAGAAGCTAGGGCATAGAAACATTGATCGCCGGCCGATGGAGTAATGAACTAATGAACCATCATTTGCCTGGCGAGGGGCTAGGGGGCATGCTTATATTGCCGGGGTCGATGAACCGTAGCCCTTAGATGAAACCGACCTTGATGAATGGATGAGATTGATCCTCAATGGCGGTTATGAACCGACATAGATCGAGGGGAGGCGACGGGGGGCCCACAGGCGGCGCCGCCCGGGGGCCCTCAGCGGCCGCCTCACATCCAGCGGCAGTGGGCCCGGCCACGGTCCTGGCTGGCTTCAGGGAGTCTTCTAGGGTCTTCTTACGTGGGTTTCAAGTTGGGTTGCTTCACGGTCCACGTCCTTCATCGTATGGGGTGCAAACTCACGGGCTTTTTCTGTTAATCCCTAAAAAATATATAATTCACCAAAACTCATGGAAATTGTTAGTAAAGCCCCTAGTTCTACATAAATATTTATTTATACCCTTATTTCAGTTTTAAATGAGCTATAAAAATATACTATAAGATGTGCCAACGGCGTCAAAGCAACCGCTTGGAATTCCCACGATCGCCGGTGGGAATTCGCATACGATCTCTCTGGCTGGTCGGCGTTTCCGGCGCCGTCACGGTTGCGCTTCGAATTCCTAGGCTACGTTTCCAATGGCACGCGGACGACAATTGTCTCCACCTTCATTGATCATTGTCGGGGCCCACACATGAACCGGCAAGTGATTAACAAAGCGGTGAAACAAATAGTTATATATGTAAAAATCGATTTATTGAAATCATTAATTTTATCTCGGCGTTAATGCATTGAGAGTTCAACTAACCCCGTTAAGCCGCCACGTAAACTACGTATTATAAATTTTCATTTTAGTATATAAGCCGCCGTGTAGGTCATGGCTGTGATACGTCACGCGCTGCGGCCTTGAGAATCGTGTTGCTCTAGTATTCACTACCGGTTCCACTTAATTAAACCGATAGTGTCTCGCTTCCCATGAGAAAAGGCTAAGCACCCCATTTCGCCGCGTCGGCCGGGTTATATCAATGTCAGTAATAATAACCTTGCCGGGTGCACTTTCAAAGACCGGCGGTGATCACATATATCAACTGCGGTGGTAACTACGTGGCGGTGTTATGGAGTATCCCCTGTCGGGTTAAAACTAAGAACCGGCGGTTGTTTTGCATTGTCAAGCGGGGCGAGCGATGCATACGGCGGCATGACCCTGCACCATTGCGGCGGGAGCACCTTGTTGCCTCGTTCTCGTACCCGACCCGCGGTGCTTGGTTTATGCCGGTGCCAGTTATCTGGCAGTGAACGTCCATATCACTGCCGGGGTGCCAATCGAAACTGGTAGTGAACGTCCATATCACTGCCGCGGTGCCAATTGAAATCGGCAGTGATCAGTCATTACCACGGCATCTGGCCTATAAAAATGGTTGTGCGGCCCTTAGGTTTGCAATTAAGTTCTCTTGGTCCTCTTTCATGATAGTCTTGATTCATTTGCCTGTTCTTCTTCCTCGATCTTCTTTGCTACTCTCCACATACATATCTATGGTCTCTCTATGGGAGAAAGCCCTCCACGTACAAATATCATTCTTATGCATCTTAGGCCACCAAAATGGTTCACACACAAGAGGTGCTACAAGAGTCTTACTGAAGATTGAGCAATGCCGAAGGTTAGAACATTTGTGAGATTCACGGAGCCATCCGGTTCTGTGTGCTTGAGAGGTTGGACAACTAGATTTACATGTCCATATATAAGAGACATGGCATTCTCCGGATAAGATCATATCGATTTATGAAAATCTGCTTCAATGAAAATCTCCTTTGGTGATCAAAGCAGATTTTCATAGATTAACATGATCTTATCCTGCGAATGCCTATGCATGCTGTCTTTAGACTAAACCACAGCTTGGCTGAGCAGAGAAAATGTCTCCTCCGGCCTTGTTGTGGATTCAATGTAAATCCAGAGTTATGCCCTCCTTGTAAGATCGAGCACAAGAAACCTCACAGAGCACCGATGGAACGTCAACAGGCGCCGGGCTTTCAAAATCCCATCGGAATTTCATCGGCAAGAATCACATAACCTTCGGCATTTTTTATTTTAAATGTGTTTGTACACTTTGATGAGAACATTGATCTATTCGTGGAAAGGTCTTTGTTATCATATATGTAACTTTTTTTTCAAGGTCTTTATTATCATATATGTAATCGGATATTGTAATCGGTTTGCACCTCTCTATATATATGTAATCGTGTTCGTTTCCAATGGATGTTTGCATTTATATATCATACAGGCACAGTTCTTATTTTTTCGATGCCCTTCTTATCTTTCATGGACGAACATAAATATATAAATGCTCTATGTACTAACCGAAAAGTTGGTAAACATCATTGAAACGCACAACTTCGGTGAAAAAGAAAGGTCCAAGTAATCTCACGGCGGTGAAAGATATTACTAAAGCTGTCGGTTTGAAATATATCACTTTGCTTAGGGTTTTAATAGAGCACCGGCGGTGAAAGAGACAACACTACCGGGTTTGCAAATAAGAAACCGATAGTGATGAGCCTTCTATCGCGTTTATCACCTAGTATTTAGGAACCACAAAGTTTGAGATTTTTCGGACTCAAACTTTTTCCTAGATGTGCACATGCCATGTGTGAAGGAACCACGAAGTTTGAGATTTTTTGGATAAGGTTTGGTATTTTTCTCAATTAAATTGAATTTCTACGTGATGACCCCGAGTAATTACGAGGTTGAACGGGGTTACCCACTACAGAGCAGGGGTGGTGCGAAAATTTTCCACATGGTCTCGTGTGCGCTAGGTGGCAATTCGGTGTGTAGGTTGCTACAAAATTCATAAGTTTGCAAGCTGTAATTAACCTCCTTGTATCGCGTTTATCACCTAGGAAAATCTAATAATAAAAATATCGATCGAGAAAAACCTAAGATCTTGTGTGGGGGCATAATTTGGTGTACATGGTTGTACAAAAAAATTCAAGACATCTCTACATTGTGGGAGTATACATGCTTCACAAAGGTACATGACCCCTTTCATCGGAAGCATGACTAGACAATTACATCCATAAGCTTTCTTTGGGTCATCTTAAATTCGATTGTCGTCTATGCCTCAAACTTTTTTTCCTAGGCGTGCACATGCCATGTGTGAAGGAACCACGAAGTTTGAGAATTTTTGGATAAGGTTTGGTATTTTTCTCAATTAAATTGAATTTTTACGCGATGACGACCACGAGTAATTACAGGTTGAACTGAGGTTACCCACTAATGAGCCGTGGTGGTGCCAAAATTTTCCACATGGTCTCGTGTGCCCTAGGTGGCAATTCGGGCGTAGGTTGCTACAAAATTCATAAGTTTGCAAGCTGTAATTAACCTCCTTGTATCGTGTTTATCACCTCAGAAAATCTAATAATAAAAATATCGATCAGAAAAACCTAAGATCTTGTGTGGGGGCATAATTTGGGTGTACATGGTTGTAAAAAAAATTCAAGACATCTCTATATTGTGGGAGTATACATGCTTCACAAAGGTACATGACCCCTTAATTTCATCGAAGCATGACTAGACAATTACATCCATAAGCTTTCTTTGGGCCATCTTCGTTCGGTGTCGTCTATGCCTCAAACTTTTTTCCTAGGCGTGCACATGTCATGTGCGAAGGAACCATGAAGTTTGAGATTTTTGGATAAGGTTTGGTATCGTCTCGGCCTCAAACTTTTTTTTCTTAGGCGTGCACATGCCATGTGTGAAGGAACCACGATGTTTGAGATTTCGGCCCCAAACGGGGTTTTACCGACTAATGAGCCGCAGTGGTGCCAAAATTTCTGTGACGACATCGAGTAACTACAAGTTGAACGGGATTAAACATGCTTCACAAGAGCATTACATTTAACCGATAGTTCAACACAGTACAATAAGCAAAGTGTACAAACACATTAAGAAATAACCACCTCAAAAACACCTTTCTAGCATCTATGCCCGAGGTGGTTACAATGCTACCCGTTATGCTTACACGAGTTAAGGCAGATAGGAGACCTCTCGTGAAGAACCAATGTCTCTCCGTGTCGGCAAAGGCCTGATAGGAGACGGGGCTCATCTCCGAGCGAGGAGCACAAGAATGCATGCTACTTGGCTCCTACTTTCCGTCTTGATCCGGAGGTCCATGCAACAATGGCGTTGCACGAGCATCACACCCAGCTTCTGTAAGCAACGTTGTAGCTTAATCTTCAAAAACACCCTTCTAGTACTGCTTGTATATACACTGTCTACCCATAATAAAATGTTTATGTGGAGGGCTTTCTCCCAAAAAGAGGCCATATAAGTGGATAGGAAAATGGGCAAATAACAGAAGAGGTCAGCCGGCGCACGATTGGCCATACATGGCTCTCTGCGCGGGGCTGTTTTTATAGGCGGTGGTAGGTGGGGTTGAGCGGTGGTAGGTGGCAACAGTATCTGATATTACTGTCGGGTCAGCCAATGTTTAGACCCGACAGTGAACCTTTAATCTCACTGCCGGTGACACTGCTCAACCGGCGGTGATTAACTCTAGATATGGGCGCGCGAGGTGAAAATTTCACAAGTCATTTGAACGCCGCGCCATTCTTTCCAGCCTCGACGATATATATTGGCTTGCACGGCGAGCTGAAATTTTCCCCAAGTCATTTCAACCCCGCGCCCCATTCGTTCCCCACCAGCGTCGCCAACGGATTACCACCACCACACACGCCGCAGTCGTCCGTCGCCCCCTCTTTGCGCCCCGTATTCTCTCTTCTTCTCCGACGTCCCCAACGCCGCGCCGGCGTCCTGCGCCCTTCCACGGTGAGAACTAATTAGCCATTTAGTTCTTCGAGATTTTGCCTATGAGAATGAGAACTAATTCGCCGTTGTTCTCACCTCGCCTCGGCCGCTTGTTCTTCCTCCACGTCGACGGGGGACTGCCGCTACACCGCTCCGCCGTCTGCAGCCTCACGCCGTCCCCGTCTAGGCCCGACGCCGTACCTGCCGCGACCTCGAACTCCTCGATTCCGCCGGAGCAACGCCCCGTCCGCGCCCTCTGCTTCCTTCTAGGACGCCTGCGTCTCGCACCACCGAGACAAGTCGGGAGAGCGCGGACCGCGCCGGAAGCTCGATGAGAGTGCGTCGGTCCACGCCTTTGAGTTGTTTGTTGAAATGCCCGTGTTGATAAATCCAACCTGCTATTTCCCTTTTCTATTTACATTTTGCTTTCAAACAGTTCAGGATCCTTATATAGTAGCAAATGTTTTTTAATTTGGTCTATGGTGAACAAATTAGATTTAAACATTGTGGTCATTTACAACATGATTGAAGACATACTAATGCTCGAAGTGTGATTGCAATGAGATAGGTGTTGAAATTGATGAGTTTTGTGGTGTTAAAAATCTTCTTGTACAACATTTCTGAATGACATAGCATTAACATTCTATTTTGGTTGCATGTATAGGCAAACCATGGCTTGGTATGTAGTGCATGTTGGTCAAGTGCTAGGGATCTATCGAACCTGGGAAGATTGCTCTGCTCAAGTCTCTGGCTATCCTGGTAATTGTTACAAAAAATACAAGACGGAAGCTGAAGCTATCAGGGCCTACTATGGTGAAAACTTTGACTATCAACCAGCCACGGAGATTGATGAGAAGCCTCTCTCCATAGATATGAAGATTAGGAGAATTGCGACTTGGCCTATGAAAGATGTCTTGATTTTAGTTATGTCCATTGTGATTGTTTTTCTTATTTGGAAGTTGATGTCCTAGGCTGAATTTTGTAGAACATTAGGTGGAGTCAGTTGTATGTAACCTTAGAACCATGTAATGTTTTGTCGATTTTAATGTATATATGATGCTTTTATGGGTTTAAAAATAGCTGATTTCCACGAATAAATTCAAAAAATTTTAAAAATTTAAAAAAAAATTTGGGTGGTAGGGGCCCGACGGTGAATGAGAAACAAACCGGTAGTGTAACTATACCAAACACTATCGGTTTGAATTACAAACCGTCTTCTATGAAAACATCACCGCTACCGCATTAACCAACCGATAGTCTCCACTCTAATAACGTTGTCGGGTTGAAATCAGCCGATAGTGTTCACGTAAAGTTCAGCGACGGGTCCAAAGTAAACCGACATTGTTAGCTCTTCGATACATCGGCCGGCTCAATCTAACCCGATAGTGTTATCCTTATAGTTCTGTCGGCTCGTTAAAGCCCGACAGCACTCTCAATATCAACTCTGCCGGCTGACTTTCGAACCTGCATTGCTTGGATCAAAAATGTTGCCGGTCCATGGAACACAACAGTCTCTCCTCGCATCACCGCCGGTGTTTTGACCCGGTAGTGTTTGAACCCCACATCACTACCGCTATGGTTACGTCGGTTCGGTTTTTGGTAGTGAAGGAGGGTTGGAGCCCGGTAGTGATGGACAATTCTCGTAGTAGTGTTAGTCCCCGTTTCCCAACCGGGATTTTCCATTCGGGACTAAAGGTCCCCACCTTTAGTCCTGGTTTGGGCAACCGGGATTAAAGGGGCACTTCTAGTCCCGGTTCATAATCTGAACGGAACTAACCGATTTGCATGCCGGACCTCCATATCCACATTTTTGTTTTGATTTTAATTTTTAATAATTGTTTTTCTTATTTCAATTGCTATTTCTTTGAAATTACAAAGATTAGACCGCCAATTCACGAGGTAGTTACACAAATAAAGGTATATATATAAGAAAGTGATTACACACAAGACATGTCCACCTCCAAAGTCATTAATCCAAACAAAGTCATTACAAATAAGTTTTAAACAACTAATAGTAGTTTTAATACAACTAACTTCAAGACTAATTCAAACTCCTAAAACTACATGATGTCGTACCACGTACTCAGAAGTGTAGGTCATTGATTTCATACAAGCAAACACAATTGATGTAGTTTAAGGTATTTATTTGTGCACTCTCCTTAGCTTCACAAATCCATTCACAAGGTCTACTCACTATAATGAGCAAAGTGGTCCAGAAGTTACTTTAGTCACCATAATTTTCTCTTGGATTCCCTCTGTAGTGAGAACAGTTTGATCATATTGCCATGTAAAACCACCCAATTGATAAAAGGTTTGGTTTATAATGGCTTCATAACTACAATTTTTGCGTATGTTAAGTTATATGCCGCACTTTGTAGTGTTGAAAAAAGTAGCATAAATAGATAAACATATAAATGAATCAAAATTTGAACAATATAAGTGATGAAACTAACCACATCATTTATGTTGTTGGCATAAATAGATTCACAAAATGTACCAATATCATGGTGAAGGCCCACTTCCAAAGCACTGATTCCTGTGGAGGAGTATGTTGGAATATTGTACCCAATCCTATCAAGTGCCTTCAGATTCCTGCACAACATATTTTTGTGCACTAATAATGTGAAATTGGCGACTGCCCATCCGTGAGATGTATAGGATTTGACCCTGTTGGTTACCAGCCCTAGATAGAATGGCGAAACCAACTCTACACTTGAAATGACCATTCTCCAAAGGGATTATGTCAATTTGAACGTCTTGAACCCTAAAATGTTGAAGTGTCTCTTTCAACCATGGTATAGGTTGAATTGTGTACATTTAACAAGTATATATCAGAACAAAAAAATATGCTTGGATATCAGAACAAAATGTTGAAGTATCTCTGTAAACTACGCTATATATAGCTATTACTTACTATGCTTGGGTATGAGAAGTTTGCCCTGGGCAATGTTGGTTCGAAGCCCAACTCAATTGCATAGTTAGCTGGCACATCCGGTGTAGGTAGGTTTCTAGCCATCTCTGTTCCTAAATATATGTTGGTTTTAGAGTTGTGATACATATGGACAACTGAATTCTAACACATGTGTGTTGAAAACAAATGGTTGCTACTAGGGGAAGTGCTTCACGTGGTGCTAGAAGGAATGTTCCCAATTCGATCCTCCACCATCAAAACCTCCAACTATAAAGCAACTCTTGGAGACACACTCAATTACTACAGACTATCGCTCAAGGTATGTTGAATAACCAACAACAAGCACCCCCAATTGACAAGCGTGGTGAATTTTGAAGGGACACCCACCGACATTCAGTCATACAAGTAACGCAATCGAAGCTGAAGATTGGCTTAGAACTGTGGAGCGACAACTTGATATAGCTCAATGTGATGATCATGAGAAGGTGCTTCTTGCTTCTGGTTAATTACAAGGATCTACATTGCATTGGTGGGAAGTATTTTGGGTTACACAATCAGATGCAGATCGTATCAGTTGGGAAGAGTTCAAAACTGCTTTCAGATCTTATCATGTTTTTGAGGGAGAAGTGGAACTTAAGATAGAGGAATTCCATAGTTTAAGGATCCATGTCAGTGTGTCAGTATCATGGCATGTCCACTCAGTTATCTTGGTATGCTCCAAGAGTTGTGGAGAATGATGACACCGATAAACAAATTCGCTTTATAAGAGGATTGAATGATTATAGGATTCAACTACAAATGTTGAGCGGTGTGTATCCTGACTTTGAAACCATGGTGGGTAGGACAATGGTAATTGAGAGCATGCATCGAGAGATGGACGAAAAGAGAAAGCAAGGGCAGAGTCCATGTATGGAAAATAACAAATGTCTCTCTTACACCTCTAGGCAAGAATTCCAGCCGGGTTACCCAAGGTTAGTTGATCCATGGAATCTTAAATCTTCCCAGTTATTTCATCAGTTCCAACAAGAGGACCAATATGATTGTCAATTTACTCCAAAAGCACCTAAGTGACATACTCATGGAGGATGGTGTACCCAATAATCTCTACACAAAAAATGAGTGCTACAAAGAACTTGGTCTTTATGCGGACAAGTGCCTAAAGAAACAACAACGTTGCCACAAAAACAAGAATCATTGAAACTATGTGATGAGTAAAGTTAACCATGTGACTAAGGAATCTGCCCGGGAAGCTCTAAATGTTGTGTTGGGTACATGATTAATCAACTCCATGCCTACAACAGTTTTGTTCGATCAGGGAGCTTCGCATTCCTTTATCTCTGCTGATTTTGTGAAGAGAAATTCCATGATAAAGCATGCCGTGAAAAAAGTTGTGCTAGTTAAGATACCAGGAGATGAAATTCAATTGGAATTGTGTTGCCCTAAGGTCAACTTAATTTAAAGGGAGACTTTTGAGTAAACTTTTTGGTCCTCAATTCTTCTGGCATTGATGTGATATTGGGAGCTGATTGGCTAAGAGTGCAACATGTAGTGATCCAAGCTGAGGACAAAACTGTGTTGTTGATAATAAAGGGCGTGTTTGTCAGAGCTCCAACTCTGAAAAATAGCTCTAGAGCTGCAGATCCGTGCAGCTCCACTGCGGATCTCACATTCCGAAAAGTGTTTGGTATAACTCCATATTTCCCACCATCCCCATGACATCTAGGGCCCGCATGTCAATTTTCACCTTTCTTCTTCCTCAGATCGAGCACCGAGCAGGAGAGATGGAAGATCGAGCAGACGGCGGGGGGCACGCCTGGGACCTCGACATGCAGTGATGGGCTTGCCTCGCTGGCACCCTCAAAGCGTCGCGTCCCAGCATCGCTGGAGCCCTCCACGCGCGGCGTCCTGGCCTCACCAGAGCTCTCCATGCGCGGTGGTCTGGCCTCGCCGACGAGAGAGGGAGCAGGCAGGCAAGAGAGGGCAGGTGGACTTGAGGTCCGACCTAATCCCCGCGACACGCAGCCAAAAGAAGAGCTCTGGCGCCTTGGGCGCTCGCCACCACGGAGGGCGAGGTGAATGAGCCACTGTGTCATCCTCCATCAGAATGCATCAGCCGTCACTCCTCTCTCCCGCATCTCGAGGAGGCTGAAGGTGAGGCGACCTCATCGAGGCAGGGCAGGTGCGCGCAACTATGGTTTCTAACAGGCACGCCGACCTCGTTGGGCCGGGGCGGGTGAGACCATCGCGACAACAGGCGCGCGACCTCGCCGGGTTTGGACGAGCGCGACCATGGTGGTCGGCGGCGCGCGTCCATGGCGGCCGGCGGCGCGCGAACTCGACCCGTAGGGCAGGCACGACCATGACATCCGGGCTTGGGAGGCCCGGGCGTAGGGAGGAAGAAGAGCGACCGAAAAGAAAAGAACGAACCGGTCATTTTCCACTTACTAGTGGCAAGTGGTGGGTAATTTACCCCAACTCCAAGAACACGGATTTGGTGGAGCACCCCCGAGGTACTCCATGAAATCCATGGATTTGGGGCCTGCTCCACTATTTTTTTAGAGGAGACCCTCTGTGGAGTTGCTGGAGCTGGAACCGTTTGGCTAGAAAAATACAAAGTGAAGCTAGTTTTTAGGATCTGGAGCTGCGTGGAGCTCTACCAAATACGCCCTAACTACCGAGAGAATTCTTCTCTTCATGTACCATTGTTTCTGTGTTGCCGCCGTCTTCACCATCCCACCACTGACGTGCCATCGGTGCCAGGAGAGCAGGCTCTGAAGCCCACCACTACAGGAAACTGAGACTTCGCCGACCGGACTGCATTTCGCCGAGCACCGGGAATACCGGCTCTCGGCAAAGCTTGCCTCCGCCCGACGGTCTTTCTTGTCAAAGAAGTACCCTCGGTGAAGGTCTCTTCGCCGAGAACTAAGTTCTTGTCGAAGCTTCCCCCTCGGCGAAGATGTTCTTTGCCGACGGTCACCATTTCGGTAAAGCGGAGGTTCTCGGCATAGACGGCGAGCAAGGTGACGCCGCCCATTATGTTGGCTTTGCCGACGGCTACCGTTAGATTCTCGGCAAAGATTATCCTCATTGCCGAGAGCTTTGTTCTTTGAGCCGTCGGCAAAGCATTAAATATATATTTTTTTGACATCACAGGAGAGAACTTTGATGATTTCGTGCATTAAAAATAAAAAAAAAATTGAGAACTTATAACTCAAACTTATAACAACTCACATATATATATCACATCCATACAAACTTGCTTAATTTAAAATGTGCATAATTTAAACCAATTCACTTACAACTATCGCTGGCTGGCACATCGGGGCATTATCCCCAGATCTTGAGAACTTAAACACACCATCGTTGGATGCATGACACACAGAAGCGCTTATTCTTGCATGAATCGCACCAGACCACCCTCCCCTCCCTTTATCATTCCTCTAGCACTAGTGGCACATCAGGGCATTATCCCCAGTCAACATCTTCAACTATAACTACCGGTTTTGAAATAACTAGGTGAAGTGTAGGTCACCGATGTTGAAACCACAGTGCTCCGAGAGGACTAACAACGTTCTAACTAATACATCCTCCTTTGCTTCACAACTACGACGACATGGTGTGCTGACGACGGTTAACCGAGCTGGACGTGTCAATGGGTCTCGAATCTTACGGGCAACCACCGTTGCCTGATATCCATCTGTAGTGAGTGTTGGCATTGGATTAGCCTAGGTCCAAACATAACCCAATATCGACATTGCTTGGGTTAGAATTGATACATAACTACACCCAGCGTAGGTTAAGTCATACGCTAGAACCTGTAATTATGGGAAAAAAATTATGAGAATATATCGGGATTACCATATAATTTCTAGATATACGCTAGGTGATAAATTAACATATCGAGATTACCACATCATTTTGGTTCATCTGAGCCAGGTTTGCAGCCAATCCTGCAACATCATTTCTCATGTTTGTGCTATTAGCTATCACCAGCAGGTTTGCAGCCAATCCTGCAACATCATTTCTCATGTTCGTGCTATTAGCTGTCATGAGTAAAGAGGAGAATGTGGGAAAAGTGTACCCCATTTCTTCAAGCTTCTGTATGCATACCATGACAACATATTTTTGTGCAACCGACTACCGGGTCCACAAACCGCTTTCATTCCAAACCTCCGAGATCGATGCGGTGCTTTGTGTCCTCCTCCTCGGGCGTATGGAAAAGGTAATTTGACATTGTACTTGTCGACCCAATTGACTATGAAAAATCATAATAGTCTTTGGACGTCCACTTCTTTGAACCCCAAAGTACGAGAGGCGGTCTTTAAGCCAAGTGATTGGGTCAATTGGCTGTAATATAATTAAACTTCATATAAATGGTAAATATACATTGTCATGAACCAGAATTGGGCCAGCCCGAGAGTGGCTAATTGGGCCAAACGCGCGGCGCCGGCCTAGGAGGGGCGGGGGGCGGCGCAGGGGGGCCGCCCGCCGCCGCTTTTCCATCTCCCGTGACGACTCGAAGTTTGCTTCGCTTTCAAGTTAGGATTATCTTAGGTAATTTTTGGTGTGCAAGGGGCTATCTCATCTATAAGGGAGACCCTTATTAGGAAATAATAAAATAGGAATTGCTTGTAAAAGGTATTCCGGTCATTATAAGGAAACCTTATAGAGATTGCTTAGATTACAAGTCCCACTAGTCGGGATATATAAGCAAGAGGCATGTAATCTCTAGGGGATAAGCAAGCAATAAAAACATATCTATCGTTTTTTCAGCTCTTGGCCTCCTCCTCCCCCGCACCAGCGCAAGACGCGCCGCCCCGTCCCCGCGCTTGGCCCGGGCGCCGCCGCCCGGCCGCCCCCTCCACGCCATGGCTCCTCCCCTCCTCGCATTTGTTGCTCGTGCTGCTGCCCGCCGCCGCCGGGAGAGATCGCAGCCCCCGCACGCCTTCTTCTGAGCTTCAACGGTCGACGAGCGGGTGTCAATTCCGCCCAATCTAGCGGAATCGACATACATATATAAATATATTTGACAAATTAATTATACAAATACTTACTATTACTATAACATTTTCCGCTATGGTTGGCAAACGTTTTCCATTAGGGTCAAATGCCCGGGGCGTTACATGGCCACGTAAACCTAAGACTTCCGGGCGGTGGTATATTAAGTTCAGCCATCTAACAAAAATATATAAAAAATTTTTTTTTTTGCAACATAACTACGACTAACATTATATAGCACAACATTTTTTTTACAAAAATAATAGCAATATATATAAAGAAATAATAAAAATCAATAATATACCGGGCGACGGTGGAGGCCGGCGGTGATGGCCTGTGAGTGGCGTCTTTGTTGTAGGGGGCCGATTATTTGGGGTGTGGCGATGGCGCGTGCCGGCGTTGGGGGTTGCCGCCAGGGGGGGCCGGCGGTGGCGGGGAGGCCCGGCGATGGCAAAGTGGCGAGTGGCCGGGGCTGATGGGCGTCGCCGAGGTGGCCGGCGGGGCGTCGGCGGGGTGGCACTAAGGTGGTGGTGGCGGCCGGGCGGCACGTGTCTCGGGTGAGTGTTTGTCTGCGGGTGAGTGGCGTGCCGAGCGAAGGTTTTTTATATATATATTTCACTTCTTCGCCGAGAGCGAGATCTAGGAGGCCATCGGCAAAGTCAACATTTTGCCGAGAGCTCACCGACAACTCTCTCGGCAAAGCATGTTTTTTTTTTAAAAATACTTTCAACAAAAAAAGGGCCCACGTGTCCCTTATTCCCCGAGAGGTTACTACGGCCGAGAGTTTCCTAAAAATTGAGCTTTGCCGAGAGCATCAAAACCAGCTCTCGGCAAAGCCAATTTTTTTTTTTTTGATTTTGTCATCACAACTTTTTTGTACCTTAGATACAAAGTACATGGACGTCCTTGTTCAAGTTTGCAACTTTTTTTAAACATTTTACTATATTTCATAAATTTTCATGCATTATTTGAATTTCTTTTCAAAACTCAAATTTGAACCGCAAGTGAATTGAATTATGGATCTCAATGATTGGAAACGTGGTATACATGCTTGTGAGTCTATCTTTAAGCCCAATCCAGGTCCACGCCCTAAAATTTGAACATCTTGTGCGCGAAACATGTCCACTCACTTGTGGGTGAATCATTTAAAAATTTTATAAAATGAAAATTAAATAGAAAAATCATGAAATTTCACGAGTCATCGTGATATCGCATGTGTACGGTGCCGTAAAAATTTGGAAATGTTTCATGGAAGTTTGGATCCCGGACTACGACCTCTACATGTGATAACCGAACCTCATGTGAGAGATGTTCGAAACTACAGTCCTAGATCCAAACTTGCACGAAACCTTTTAAATTTTTATCATGGGCTACACATGCGATATCATGACAACTCGTAAAATTTCATGATTTTTTGACTTCGTTTTCTTTTTTAAAAACAATTCACCCGGAAGGTGCGACATGTTTTGAGCACAAGATGTTCGAATTCTAGGGTGTGGTCATAGATGAGGACTCAAGCTACACTCACAAGCATGAATATGATTTTTCCAATCATTTAGATCCATTATTCGAATGACTTGCGTTCAAATTTTAGTTTTGAAAAGAAATTCAAATAAAAGACGAAAAATTCATGAAAATAGTAAAAGGACTGTAAATATTTATAAACTTGAACATGGAGATCTAAGTACTATATCATTGTCGCAGAGTAAAAAAGTATGGAAACCAAAATTAAAAAAATAATAAATTTGCCGAGGGCCGTTTGGGACTCTTGGCGAAGTGTGATTTGTCGAGAGCCCGTGTTGAGGACCGTTCGGTGAAGGGACACAAGTGAGTGTCGGTGGGGATTTTTTTTTTGCCGAGAGGAGATATGGGACTCTCGGCGAAGGGGAGCTCTTTGCCGAGAATCTCCCGATCCCGTTGTCGGCAAAGGTTCGAAACTTTTAAGAAAACGAAACCCTAAACCCTATCCACTCACTCACACAACACACAACACACTCACACACACAGCTCAGGACCGCCGGCCCCGACGCCCATCCGCGCCGCCGACCACGCCCCCACGGGGCCGCGGCACCGGGCCGGCCCCCGACGGCGGCGTGGCACCGCCCGGCCTCCAACGCTACCCACCGCGCGCCGCCTCCACCGCCCGCGCCCAAGGCGCCTCCGTCCTCCACCGCCCGCCCACCACGCGGCGCCTCCGCCTCCACCGCCCGCCCGCGCTGCGCGCGGGCCTCCACCGCCGCCCACCAGCGGCGTGCCTCCGCCTCCACACCGCCGCCCACCCAAGACACAGCGGCCGGCCTCCACCGCCCGCCTACCCGCGGCTCCGGCCTCCTCCGCCGCCCTCTCCTCCGCCCGCCCACCCGCGCGCCCGCAAGAAGGGGAGGAGGAGGATGGAGTAGGGAAGGAGGGGACGAGGAGGAGGATGGAGTAGGGAAGGAGGGGAGGAGGAGGAGGACCACACCCTGCCGCGACCACACCCCCGATCTGCTGCAAGAAGGCAACGAGGAGGAGGAACGTGCCCTGCCGCCGACCACCCCGACCGCTATAAGAAGGCAACGAGGAGGACCATGCCTCGATCCGCTCAAAGTTGAGGCATTTGGCTACTACTAGTTGTGGTTGAGTGGTCGTGATGGTACAATGGTCGTGATGGTGTAGTGGTCGTGATGGTTGTGGTCATGATTTTAAGCCTGTGATGTTTTACAATGACCATATTGCCAGTGAGACTTCCATGCCTAGGACCTATTTATGTTCTCATGCCTGTCATCAAACCATGGGAGACATCCATGCCTAGCAATTGTTGTCCACCTCTGATGACCTGATGGCTAGGCTGGATGTGTCCCATGGTTTCATGGCAGCCATGAACTCTATTATCTATTGGTTCTTATGATCCAAGTTCAAATATTAAAGAAAAGGGCATTTATTTATGAGGCCATGCTTATATATCAGCTCTTGAATGCTTACATTTTTTTGACTGTGATGTTAGTGCCATAAATCTGAGCTGCATTATCTGTATTACCTCATGGTGGTCATCAAACCGTGACTCACATCCATTCCCAGGCAATGATGGAGTCGGGTTCCATGCCCCCTCACGGTAGGGGATGGATCGAGTCACGCGTTCCATGGCTACCATGAAATTGCTTTTGGCAAAGCAAGGATGATCAATGTGCACCTATGACCGAGTCCCTTTATGCAATGGTGGCCTGTGATGCAAAGCTTTTGCCGCTGCTCAACAGAAAGAACATGGAGCTCTTAACTTTCTCCATGATCTCTTATTCATGATGTTAGAGGATCAAGGAAAAGTTAGGAGTTCCATGTTCTTTTTAGCAGCCTATGATACAAACCTTCTTGATAAGTTGAGGCCTTATTTTTGATAATTGGTTCTAAAATGCTTACATTTTATGACTGTGATGTTAGTGCCATGAATCTGAGCTGCATTACCTTTATTACCTCAATGTGCACCTATGACTTGAGTCCCTTTATGCAATGATGGCCTGCGATGCAAAGTTTTTGACGTTGCTCAACAAAAGGAACATGTTGCTCCTCACTTTCCCCATGATCTCTTATTCATGATCCGAGAGCATCAAGGAGAAGTGAGGGGTGGCATGTTCTTTTTAGTAGCCTATGATACAAACCTTCCCGAAAAGCCGAGGCCACCTCTTTTTCATTCTCGTTGTTCTCCTATCTCATTTTGGGCTTGGCCAATGATCCAATTGAGGCCTTATTTTTGACAATTGATTTTGAAATGCTTACAGTTTTGGACTATGATGTTAGCGCCATGAATCTGAGTTGCATTATCTTTATTATCTCATGTTAGTCATTAAAACATGACTTACATCCATCCCAAGAAATGATGGAGTCGAGTTCCATGCATGGCTCCCTCATAGTGGGGATGGATGTAGTCATGCTTCCATGGCTACCATGAAATTGCTTTGGCAAAGCAATGATGATCGATGTGCACCTATGATCGAGTCCCTTTATGCAATGGTGGCCTGTGATGCAAAGCTTTTTGCCATTTGCTCAAAAGAAAGAACATTGAGCTCCGAACTTTCTCCATAATCCTCACTTGTTGATGTTCAGAGAGCATCAAAGGGGAGGTTCGGGGCTCAATGCTCTTTTTAGCAGAAGGCTACACTATCTTATGTTGAGGCCCCATCTATATTACCTCATGTTTGTTATCAAACCATAACTAACATTTGCCTCTACTTTTTTAAGGCTATGGATTGGTATGTTGTATACTGTGGAGAGGTTCCTGGATTTTATGATAGCTGGCAAAATGCAATGAGTTGGTGAGTGGTTTTCCAGGTAACAGTCACAAGAAGTTTCACACGAGAGCAGTTGTAGATGCTTCGTATGCTGAGTACATTGCTAATTTAGACCACCCACTGCTGGTGCAAGCTCCACCATCAGGCTCGAGGTTTTGTTGCTGGTTGTGTTGAGTACATTGAAACTTGATGACTATGAGTTGTATCATTGGAACTAAACTTGAGGCTGTTAATCTATGTTTGGATTATGACCTTATATGTGTTGTTTGATATATATGTGGTGAATTTGATATATATGTATATATATATGTGTGTGTGTGTGTGTGTGTGTGTGTGTGTGTGTGTGTGTGTGTGTGTGTGTGTGTGTGTGTGTGTGTGTGTTTTGTAATTGAATGGATGTGAAATACGTGAAAAACATTGTATGGGCGTCTGTTTGTGAAGGTAGAAAAAAAAAAAAAACCAAATATTATAGACTTTGCCGACGGTTCGACTCGGCAAAGCCTGCTTTGCCGACGGCCGCTGTCAATGGGCTCGGCAAACCCGAAAAAAAATGGCTGCCCGATGACTACTCCCCAGATTTGCCGAGAACAATGGCAGCGGCCATCGGCAAATATTGTTTTTTGGCCGAGTGCCGTCCTGTGCGGTGCTCGGCATAGAGTTTTCCAATTTTTTTTTGCCGACCGCCTTTCCAGTAGGGGCTCGGCAAAGACGTCAATTTTGCCGACAGCCCACTGACAGGTGGTCGGCGTAGATTGTCGCAACTGGCGTGACTTACAACGGTCGTTAACGGTCACTTTTCTTCGCCGACAGCTGTCGTAGGTGCTCGGCGAATTCGTCGCCGAGAGCACATCGTTAGGGTGCTCGGCATAGGACCTCTGCCGTGAAAAATTTTCCCGTTAGTCCTATGCCGAGCACTGTACTCGGCGAAGCCTTCGCCAACCGCCTTTTGGTCTTTGCCGTGCGTGCCATGTGCTCGACAAAGAACCCGCTTTCCTGTAGTGCACGTCTCCTCCGTCCCTACGGGGTAGGGGACGATCGAGTTTTTGGCAAAGACCGTCCACGACTACTCGCTAGACGTCTTCTTCCCTCTTCGTCACTGTTTGTGGATCTCCGTCGACGGTTTGCTTCGCCTACTTTGCGCTGCCTAGCGCTGACCACCCTACTCTAGGATAGACCTGAGCAAAACTAGCCCGGCCCGACCCGGCCCGTAGGCACGGCCCGAGCCCGACGGGTTTTGGCCCGCCCACTAACCTTAGTGGACAGGGCCTGGGCAGAGATTTTGAAGCCCGTTAAAATTTTTCTTGGCCCGAACTCGGCCTGAAATACATTTTTAGCTATTTTGTAGTGTAAAATACGCGGGTAGCCCGCCCAAGCCCGGGCCCGGCCTGAGCCCGGCCCGAAAAACTAGGCCCGACTTGCCCAGTGGGACGTCATGGGCAGGATTTTTTTGGCCCGAAATAACTGGGTTTTTTTTCGGCCCGGCCCGAACCCGACCCGGCCCGAAAAATGCTCAGGTCTACTCTAGGAGTGTCCATCTTCTCTCTTTCATTTGTGAACTTGTTTTCCCTGTTACTAACACTAGATTATATGTGTTTGTCTCATATCGTAATGGTAATTATGAATCATATATCTGTGATACATCCTGTTGGTCTTTTTGTTATTATTAGAATTAATATTACATCACTGAATTGCTATTATTTTCAACATTTATTGTGTAGCTTTTTGGTAACAGAGGAACGTGCGATCCACATGTCACTGCAAGTCTGCAACGTCTCGCGGTACAAGTTCGTCATGTGCATGTGCAGGTTAATTACAAACACAAGGGGATCAGTCAGCAGAACGCAACATATGGCTTGTACTTTTAATATTCCTCTATTGTAGACTACGCCCTCCCTGAGCTTCCCCCGCCGATAACCAGCATGACCAAGGCAGTCGTCGGCAGCAAGCACAGCGACTTCCCGTCCTCCTACATCACTGTTCCCCTGAGCTTCATCAACCGCGTCAAGGACGAGTTCCGTCATCGTTGCGGCGGCGGCGGCGGCGGCGGGCGGCGGCGGCGGCGGCCAGGTGTCATCGTGCACTGCGTTCAACGTGTTCACCGCCGCCATATGGAAGAGCCGAGCCCGCGCGACGATCGGCAGCGCCGCCAGCCAGGAGGCCCCTAACGGCGCTCGTGTTCACGGTGAATGTCAGGAAGCCGGCGAATGCCATGGACGGCTACTACGGCAACGTGTTCGCCTTCGGCCTTGCCGCCTCGACACTGCGCGAGGTCGCCGACAGTGACATCCTGGACATCGTGAAGCTGATCAAGGACGCCAAGGCACGGGTCCCGTACACGTTTGCCGACGGAGCTGCGTACATCGCCGACGAGATGGACGGCCGGCTCAAGGGCATGGACGGGTACGATACCCTGTACGTGACGAGCTGGTGGAATCTCGGCTTGGACGACGTCAACTTCGGCAGCGGCGGTGCTGAGCGCGTCATAGGGAACATGGAGCGCAAGGTGGTGCCGGCGTGCATCCTGTGCGGGAGGAAGGATAAGACCGAGGGCGTCGCCGCCACGGCGCTCTGCGTCAAGCAGGTGCACGCGGAGGCTTTCCATGCAGAGCTACGAAGCCTCAAGTGATGATGCGGAGCCCTTCCATATATACTTGTCCGTGTTTTAAAGTATTGCATTGGAGTCTTATTAATTAGACCACTCCTGTGTCCTAATGGGATTCTCAATCTCATATGAAGGGCAAGTACATTGGTGTTGTCTCATAACTAGTCTCATATAGTGACACGTAATTTAAGACAACTTAATAGACTACATGTACAATGGTTGTCTTTCTAAATTGTCTCATAACAACTCGTATTTCCTTAATTTATGGAGAGAGTAAAAATAGGATTGTGAGGTGCATGACGACAACAACTCATACAATGGTAAACTAGTTGTCTCATAGTCCTAAATTTTAGCTCATGGGGTGATTGTTTCGTGAAGCAACTACCTCATTCTCTCTCACCTCTCTCTTTCCTCCACATCATCAAAAATCCTACGTGGCAATGCATGAGACAAAGTATGAGACCGCTCACGTGTACCAATGTACCTGCCCTAAGTAGATTGTCATGTCCGCGTTTATATCATGTTTTTTAGACGAAATGAGTAGAAATTAATGCACAGGACACTACTACAAATTCGTTCATCACTGCCGCCAGCATCACTGCCGGAATCCATTCCACCGGCAGTGACGAACCGTTCAGGCGCGGAAAAATCAGAAAATCCATGGACTCGACCAACACTGGTAGTGAAGATTTACATCACTACCGGGTAGTATCGTTCCCGGCAGCGATCTTGATGGACACGCACCTTCGCCGGGTTTGAAATAAGAACCGATAGCGATTTCTAGACGAAGGAACAATAAATCAAACAATAGAAAAAGAAGATTGACACGTAGATGAATAAAAACGACTGGTTCCATATTACTAGATAATATTTATACAAGTTCCTACATAATAACACTAGATAACCGAAAAAAAGAAGCGGCGGCCGCCACCACCGCCTTCCCGGGCCGCCGCCTAGGCCGCATTCCCGCCCGCCGGCCGCCGTGAGCGCCGCCCTTAGCGCCTCAGCCTCTCCGGTATCCCCGTAGCGAGGATATCGGCAATTGCTTCGATCTTGAAGGCGTAGAAGTTGGCCTTCTCCACGAACGGCCCGACCACCGTTGGCGGGCCGACTTCTTCAGCCAGGTCGTTGAGCTTGCGGAGCGCATCGTGGAGGTGCTCGATGGCGAACCGAAGCTCTGCCATGGTGTAGTTGTCGGCCATTGTACGTTGATGAAGTTGCTGGGTGAACTGGGTTATGCAAAGAGAGGCTAATTAGCGATGGAGATCATACCAAATGAGGGTGCAATTTACAATTATATAGTAACAAGTCATGGAATGCATGCGGTCGATTGTCATTTCCCAAGACGGTGCCATGAAAACGATCAAACGGCGACCGACTCATCCAATGGCCGTCGGCCCGTCTCCCCCGCACTCAAAGGCCGACCGTCGCAAGCATTTGCACGCAGCGTTTTCTCCATTTGCCATGCTTAGGCGGCAACCAGTGGCGACCGGCTGCGCGTTTGGACGCGTTTCCAATGGCCATTGTGTTTCCCAAGGCACCCAATTCCGAGCCCCAGGTTTGATCCCCCACCGAGCTAGTTTTTTACCATTTTTACAAGAACAGTGCTCGAGTTTAATTAGGATTCCAAATCAACTTTCCATGATATTTTTTAAAACTTATCATACATATTTATTTGATACCATAGATATAAATAGTGCTCACGAAATCTAATGAAATTTATTTGATAGCATAGATAGATACTTATCTAAATACACCATTGTTATTCTAAAACAAGGAATGCTTTACATTATGTACCATAGCTACAAGAACCACATGTACCTTTAGAAGATGATCCTGACGGTAGAGGGAGGGAGGGAGGGAGATGAGAAACTGGAGACAAAAACTTCAACTACCCGGAGCACGAACAAATGACACTCAAGTTGATGTAGCACGCCCACATCACGCCGGGATATTTTAAAGAATCAAACTTGTACCGCCCAAACGGATAGCTATCGTTTTTTTTTTTTTTTTTTTTTTTTGATAACGGAGTAGTAGGAGTACGCACAATACAAGAGCTGTCACAATCGCGTGTTCATAGAGGCCTGTGAGAGCAGTCATAGGTCACGGCGGTGCATGCATGACGCTCGCGTGGAGAACCACGTTGCCAGTAATATTCACTGCCAGTTCGGAAACCGATAATGTCTCCGCTTCGATGAGAAAAGCTCGCGGGCACGAGCTGCAAGGCCGCGGGTAAATCAATATCGTAAAAACACCGCTAGGTGTAGCACTACAACCGGCGTGATCGCAGTAAGATCACCGCCGGTGCCCCTATCCGCAAGTGGTATACAATATCACCCGGTGAAAACCGAGACCGGCGTTGATTTCACATTAGTCAACCGCCGCACGCCTTTTCCTGACCGGGGCCACCACCGCATCAATGCCGAGCACCGCCGCCACGCCCTCCGTACAACGACACTAGTAGGGATGTGCACAAGAATGACAACATGCTATGGTCACGAAGACGCCAAAGTCGCCACAACTTCTCGCTTTTGTGACGAAGTTTTATGACCAATATGATATCGTCATCTATCGGCGTCATTATGTATTCGTATTGGACGAAAAGACATGTTTTGGTCATAGATCACTAGTAGAGAACCTCACATCGATGACAAAATGCTTTCATCGCGGAAGATCCCAAATTCGTCATTGAAAACCTTTTGTGACCAATTAGTGACGAATTTGAAATCGTCATAGAACGAGCGTCACATTTGATGCACCATGACGAATCATGAAATTTCGTCATAGAAGTGTTTATTTGTATGACGAACAAACATTCGTCATGGAACAACTCATCTTCTATGACTAAAACAAAACGTCACTGATTTTGTCATGGAAGTGACTGCCATGTGGCGCTGCCTATAATGTCCCACCCGGCCCACTTACATCTAGCACTCGGGTCCAATTACATCTAACAACTCTCTAATAAATAAGGTTGTCCCCAAACATCAACATAAGTTTTTTTTTAATGCACTTTGTTCTCACTCATGCGCATCCATGAAGAACTTCCGCCGGTCGGTCACCCATCCCCAAACTTCTATAAGCCAAGCACGCTTAACTTTAGAGTTCTTTGGATTTGGGCTTCCTAGAAAGAAGTTGGAACTTGTTGTCATGAGTATTCTATCAATCTTATTAAGCCCTAAGCCAGGATATCATATGCTCTACCCTTAGAAGACCCGGTGGGACCACGGTGGGGGCCCACTTGTGGTGGCCCACCAATTACATTTCTATAGGACCAAGGTCGACGTAAAATGTCGACATCGTGGGGCCACTACGGCGTGGGCCCAAGGTAGTGGGCCCACCCGGGGGGTCCACTTATGCGATTAAGGAGATCCGGTGGTAGGGCCTAGATTGACGTGGAAGCCACGTGGTCGTGGGGATTGCACCCGCCTATGGTGGCCCACCGATTCCATCTAGTAGTACCAAGCTAGTGGGGCCCACAATGACGTGTGTGCCATGTGACGGTTGGACCACTACATCGCGTCGGACCATGGTGGTGGGGTCCATGTCACCACGTGGACTTGCGATGCCACATTGTTATGTGGTTCTATCTAGTGGGACGGTGATGGTGGGGACAGTGGTTGTGGGGCCCCGGTTGACATGGAACGCCATGTGGAAGTGGTACCCGACAAAGTGTGGGACCACTATAGTGGGGTCCTTGTCGATGCTGGTGGGACCGTGGAGGTAGGGGCCACGTTGATTAGAATGCCATGTGGCTTACAACATGGGACCGCTGTGGTGAGGTCCACATCGCCACGTCGACAGTAGTGGGACCATGGTACCAACATGTGGGACCCAAGGTTGACGCACACATGTGGGACCCAAATTGGTCCAAGCATGGATATTATTGTTTTGTGAAGATGAGTATGTTGTTTTGTGACGACGGTTTACATTCATCATTGGTTCTCCACGGTTAGAGGTGGAATGATTATCTATGACGAATCGGTTTATTGTTTTATGACGCTTTATTGCTTTTCGTCATTATTTTTAGCGGCTTGGCTCCGTCACTCATGATTTGTGACGAAGTTACAAAATTCGTCACTGAAAACTACGGTTGCGTGACGAAATTTCAAATCGTCACAACAAAATCGTCATAGAAGATCATATTTCTACTATGTGTAGTCATTCAGTGACCAAAATGGTTAAGTCATGGATGTGGGACCAATCAATGACCATATGTTTTGGTCACCGATACCGGGAAGTCGCCATAATCTCCCGTTTCTTGGTGGCGTCAAACGGCCGTCATGACGTGGACATAACGGCGTTTGTGCGCTTATGACGACCGTGATTTGGTCACAGATGAAACCGGTTTTTGGTCATTATTGACCATGTGATCGGCGTTGCCACTGGATCGCCCACGTGGCTTGCCACGCCAAATGGCACATATCGCCTTACGTGGCTGATGTCGTGGACTGTACATGTGGGTTGTTGTGATTTGTCCTCATATCGTCACGTAATAGTATCAAAATGGGTCACAGATGGTAACAAAGATAGATGCCAATTTAATTATAATTTGTAGATAATATGACGATCAAACAGACCACAGATGTTAATAGCATACATGTCAATTGTCATACAATTCAGCACAGGCATACCCTATTTAATTATATTTTATAGATAATGCTGAAATAACCCAAAAGCTTACATAATTAAACATATCTAAGTTTTAGAATGCTTGGAGTCAATTTTAGAACAAATGTGGATAGAAACTTTTCCTTTCGATTGCCCCCAGTGGAAGTGACTTATTATATTCTTCCATGTGAAAAAATTTATCATCCCATGATATATTTTTAGAACAAATTATGAACTGTCCAGTACATGCAATTGACATGTTTATTTGTGTCATGTTTTAGAGTGCCAATCGCTGCAAGATGAACGGTGTCGCCGTTCTTTGAGCTGCAAATGTAAAAGTGGAAGGTCTTGAGAACAAGGTGGCGGAGGCACCGGAAGGCCGTAACAAGATGAAGGATGCGATGGACAAGATGAAGGATGCGATGGACAAGATGCAGGACCTCGTCGAGAAGAATGGACTTAGACTACGGATAGCTGAATATGATGTCCGATGTCACGGCGATGACATTGCTACGTCCGAACAAGCGGTGACTGAAGCGAAGAAGAATTAAGCACTTCCAAGACTGCATGTTGTCCAGCCTATCCATAGTTGTAAATGTAATCTAGAAGAAAATGTAGTATGATCTCGATGGCATCTAGAACACCTAGTGATGCCACTGGATGTCTTTTGGATGGTTTGTGAACCCAGGAGCCCTAGTAGCTCAATTTTAGTTGTATATATGTGCCACCTAGATGGTTTTGTGATCCTCGGAGCTCCAGTAGCTCTAGTAATATATATGTGCCATGTTCATCTTGGTCTGGCATAAGGTCTGGCATAAGAAGTGTTTCATAATTCAAAGCCTCCGCCGCCACGTCGATGCTAAACGTGATCGGCCTCTGGGGTTACCTCGCGCGAGCTGGGTCTAGGGATGTATGGCCCATGCGATCAGATCTATTAAACTAATAGGCCCAAACAATTTAATTAGCATGATGAAGCGATAAATTAAATAAACTTCATGCACTCAACAAGGATCTATGAGTATCCTAGTGGCAGCGCTATCACATGCCTTGCAGCTGGTCATGGGTTCAATTCTCCCTAAGAGCATATTTTTGCCAAAATTAATGACCAAGGCTAAGTGTTGTGCGTGGAGCTGCTATTAAAAAAAAACGAAAAATGCATCGATTGCACTACATAATGTTTGATGCGATTTTAAAACGTTTTCAACCATCATATCTACGAATAGAACTTAGATACGTTTTGTTTTAACGTGTTGAAAACCGTATCTATTAGAGGAGCCACTCATGACCTAGCAACGCTTTTTTTTAAAACGTGTCAAGAATCGTATCAAGGTACGTAATCACCGAGGGGCGTTGATACGTTTACAGCGTACTAATGTAAACGTATCTACATGGGGGTGTTTGTTGTAGTGGCCGCTGCCCCACTTCACAACCAACACCATCGATGACGATCAATATTTGTTGTTTTATGACTTTCCCGATATTTTCGTCATTATTCTTCGTGTCAAAGCTCGGTCACTTATAACCAATGACGAATATTAATAATTGGTCATAGAATGATCTTGTTCTGTGACCAAATATCTTAGCGTCGCGAGACAATCGTCATAAATAAACACATTTCTACTAGTGACCGGTGTCGCCTCAACCCACGACATCTCGCCTATTTAAAGCGGCAAAGGGGGACTTTGTGTTTTGCACCCGTTTCTCCCTCTCGTGCTCTGTTTTGATCTTGCCTTCTTGGTTCGTCTTGGAGTTCCTACTCTCTCCTCATAGTACAAGGCTTAGTTTTGTATTTTAGTGTCTTGGGTTTTGGATCTAGGAAGTTTTTCTCTGCTTATTTTTCTTGTTCTTCGTCGTCCATCTTCTTTGCTAGGAGTATTCCACATACATATGGCCTCTCTTTGGGAGAAAGCCCTCCACATACGAGATATGCATAGTCCATAAAAATAGTTTACACAAAAGGTGCTAGAAGAGTCTTACTGAAGATAGAGGGAGACCGGATGTTGGAGTGGCCGTGGGTACGAAGATTCACGGTGCATCGATCCATTAGGGTCGATCTTGGACTCATATTAAGTGTCATGCCCTCCTCTTATGTGTTTGGGGTGCAAATGTGGATGCAAAACCCCAGGCACAAGGGCCTCACTATTTTCTACTTTGCTGTAGGTTCAGAGCACATTTTCCTTCCATATGAATTACTGTAATGAGCGCCGAAACTTAACTGAATGAGCACTAAAACATTACTGTAATGAGCATGGATGCTTTTTGTGCTGGGCGCTGTGCTTTCTACTCTATACAGTTAAGATATCAATTTTACTCTAGAGTAATTTAGGATATTCCTTTTGCATTTAGTGGATTTTCTACTGGAACATGCCAGCAATTCAAGCTTAGTTGCAGTCTGTACTTACAACCAAGGATTTTATCCATTTAAATGTTCTCTTCTATGCTCTTCACATCTGTTCAAGCTGAGTCGTTTAATTCCCTGGAATGTTCTCATGTTCTCTCTACTGTTATTATCTCTATGCAGTTGTTTATCTCTTCTAGCTACTCACTATATGTATTTGTTTCTGGATTCACTCTTATGCTAGGGATTCACTCTTATGGTGCTACATTGAATACTGATGGAGCCTTATGATTCCCTGCCATTAAGGAGTAATAAATGTTCATTATAGACATGAACATCAACATCCATCCAGATAAGACTCAGTACGCTCTCCTTCCCTATCTTCGTGAGAAATATAAACTGAAATAACTATGCAACTTCCAGCTACAAACTTGGATGTAATCTGTTATATGCCATTGTAGGCTTGCTACATATATGCCTTTTGACTATTTTTTTTTTTCTATTGATTTGTTAACTTCGCTGATAATTTCTAGCTCTTGCAAATGAGAGGTGTACAGTGTCTGTTCAATTTAGTGAATTAGATTATATCTCAGGCACAAGGTGTATTTGCAATTGGATTAGTTATAAAGTCCATGGGATAATTAAGCATTTTACTTTTTATAGGTAATGGTATTGTCAGCTTACACTTGATGAGTTCAGTAGAAATGTTTAAGACTAATATATGTGACAGTTTGTATGCCTCTTTTACAGGTGATTGTCTAAATGCTGGTGCTGTCCCTGCTCGTACCTACTCACCTACTCATCGATTTGCTTCGACCTCAATTAGTTAGGTACTTCTAATCTTGGACTTGGATTCTTAAACAGCCTGAGTTATCTTTCCTACCTTCGCTTTGCTTGCAGTTTTCAACAGTAGAGGAGCAGCAAAGGAGGTCCTTCGTTTATTGATTTCCGGCAATATTGTAGAACATGCCAATGATTATTGGCAATTGCAAACAAACAAACTTCAGCTATAAATGGTATACTGTTTTATGCAAGCAGCATCTTCAAATGGTATATACCAACTTCTGTCTTCTCATGTACAATTCTTTGTGCCCATTCTGTGATGTAATTTCTGAATGTTCTTGTCTGACTACATTACAGTCTGAACTCTGTTCTTGGAGGTGCACAAGACGGAGATAACTGGTACACACAGCTGCCTAGGAAGGTAAGTGAGCTTAACTGGAATCCCTCCGAGTCTGATAAATAGAGCAGTAACAGCTAAGTGGAATAAATGGTATACTGTTTTATGCAAGTAGCATCTTCAAAGCTGCTGGTAAGCTGTGAACTTGTTCAAAACACTGAACTTGGATAAAGTGGCCTTACTTTTCCCAATGCATTTTTTGGAAGGTTTACTGTAGCTTAGTTTAATTGCCACTTCAAATTGCAGATTTCTTCTGCTGGGATTACTCTAAGCCTTCTTGTAGTTGCTATTGTATTCTACATAGAGTTAGCTATTGTTCTGAATCTCTGCATTTGCAGGCCATAGTTCTGTACAGAACTGATTTCTTAGGAAGAGGGAGCTACCAGCGAGGCAAATGCACATGGCTAAATTCATGAGGAGCCTTCAGAAGTTAGCTGATGAGGTCACTTGTAAGTTGGCATTCTTTATTTTGGTCATGGCTGAGTTCCTGAGGACCCTTTTGGACATTATTTCAAAGGTTCGAAATGCCTGCATGCTGCATCTATATATCCAAGGCTATGGGGAAGGGGAACCAATATGCTTTCAGCAATGATACACATAATCTACAGGTATGCTACTCCATGAAACCTGGTATTGTAAACTGGACCCATATCCATCTGTACATGTGAATTTGTTTAGGATATAATCCAAATGGAACCAGTTTATATATCGATTGTATTTCATTTATCCATCTATTAAAACAAACCATGTACCTGCCATCTAGATCTCTTTTGATGACATACTGTGCTGAAATGTTTATATATAAGCTACTGGAATTTCTGTACTTGTTCATGAAAGCATGCTGCATGCCCCTTTCCTTGTCTTCGTTCTTCTTATTTGATCAAAGACCAGCTGCATGTAGTGCTTCTTCCCTTTGCAAGTCATGGTGCTATGTCTTAACTGTTATCATTTTGAAGCCTATGTTTTAGTGCTCATTTTTCAATTATATTAGAATGCCTATGTTTTTAGTGCTCATTCTTCCCTTTGCAAGAAATTTTGTATTAGAATGCCTATGTGTTTGGGACCATTTTAACTTAATGTATCAATTATTTTCTAATGCAGGCTGTCACCGACCAATGTCCTGGAGTAAACAGAGATGATGCATTTTGTATTGACTCTAACTAGATTATTATAAGGCAATAGGCAATATGCCATCTAGATTTGTGGTTGTCATTATTACTGTTGCCCTATGCATGTATTTTTGTTCCTTATGTAAAGATGTACAAGTAAAATGTTGGGTTCAATGATGTGTATATATATATGATCACAATATTGTGATCATTGTATATAATATATATATATATATATATATATATAGTATTTCTATATGGTACCCGGGTACCGAATTTATTCAGTCCCCAGCGAGCCCGAACGCGGATATGGGAAAGGAGGAGCCGGCCCATCGGCTCGAGGCCGCCCAAATCACCGACCCAGCCACGTGCGCTCCGGGCCCTGCGATCCCGCGTCCGTCCGTTTCCCGCACCCACCTCATTTTTTTTTTTTTTTTCAGTTCTAATATCCAGATCGTGGGGAGGTCCCTGAGGAGAGACCGGTTACGCCCAGCCCGTCGCTCCTCCGTCGCACGACCCCAGCTCGCCGCCCCTCCGCCGCTTGACCCCAGCACGCCGCCGCCCCCGCCTCACAAGCATAGCTCGCCGCCTCCCCCTCGCCTGCGCAGCCTCCGAGGCGGATTCCGCGGCCTCCGTGCCCTTCACCGCTGCCTCTGCATCCCCGGCGGCGCCCTTTGCGCGGCGCTGCGGGTCGCCTCGGCGATAGTGTGCACGAGTCGGCGACCATTCTCCTCGTCGAGGTACGGACGGCTGTGCAGGCTCACCTGTAATGCGCTGGGCAGCGGCGGTTTCTCCTCGCCCGCACACATCTGCTGGCTGCCGCTGCTGCACCGAGGGCGGCCATCCTCCTCGCACGGCTTCCGTTCCTTTACATGGATCCCAAATCCAAACCCACCTGTTTACACGGAGGCACAGCATCTTTCAAGATCTGTAAGCTTGTTCATTTTCTAGGCACAAAATTGGATTTGTTTTCCCCAATCTGAAAATGGATTTGATTTCCCCAATCTGAGAAAATGGATTCAAAATTAGTTTTGTTTTCCCAATCTGAAAATGGATTTGTTTTCACCAAATCTGAGAATTCCCCTGATCTGACAATTCATTTGTCCCCTAATCGGAAATTGTATATTCTTGTTTTGATTTGGGAAATTTTGTTTTGACCTATGAATATGAGTGCATGCAAGACTTGGGATGTGCACTTCACCGTGCCCTTCCAGCAGTGGTAGCTAAGTTATGATTTGTCTAATAAAGATTCCATTTTTCTTGTCAGGAACAAGAAAAACACGATGCCAAACCAATATACTAACTGAACAAGCTCATACATGGGACTACAGATGCAAGTCAAGAAATAGGTACACTTCTTATGTCAGATGCGACTAATCATGCCTAGGGCGCCTAGGCGAGCACCTAGCGGAACGGGGTGCTAGGAGAGGTGATGTAGTACATAGGTCTAACTTTGATGCTTTTTCGTTGCTCAATTACCTAGCACTGTGTAATTTCTAAATGTAACAATTAATGCATGAGCCATTAATTCAGTACATATTTACATCCAGCATAGAGTTTACATTTCTAATTCTTTTTTAAATAGTTTTTGACTCAATGTCTTCAATTTCTTGTTAGAGTTGGTCGATAAGATGTGTGACAAAAAAAAAAAGATTGTATTTGAGAGCACACAACAACGGTCATAGCTTCAAATAGAAGGCCTAAGAGGTGATCGTCTTGATAGATTCTACTTGTATTTCCAAATTTTTCCAGATTTGGCTTCTTATTACCATTTTAAATATGGTTTATCCTAGTATGTCATTTAAAATTTTTCCAGATTAATCTCTAAATGGAAAATCATTTGGCATCCGGGGAGGCTGGCACCCCGATAGCTATAAGGACTAAAATACCATGTTACAATGTTTCAAAAATCATCACAAAAATCTTGTATTTGGTACACCTAAAGTTAACTGTAGCCGCAACAATTCAGAATGAAATTAATCTCTGATGCCAATAAGATTAAAAAAAAGCAGAAGTGTCGGAACAGAACAGTGCTAAGTTTCTTGCTTTTCTATTTTGTTTAGGTCATGTACACATTCAGTGTTCCAGTTTACATGCTGTATGGTTCATTTCAGCATTTTTTTCACATGAGTTTTGTGCCTATTCACTTCTACATTTGTTTTTTATGATTTATGTGGGCCATTGAAATGCTCTTGTTTATCATTGCCTGACAACCAAAAAATGATTGTATTTGAGAGCAGTAAGAGCACACATCAGCGGTCAGTACATCGTTTCATTAATTATCTAGTTAAACCTACAGATGTTTATATGCACAAATGCCACTGGTTTTCTAGAGCTATACGACAGCTTGTGTATTTCCAGTTTGTTTTCAGCTAATGTTTCTGAATTCTGAATATTGAGACACTTTATTTCTAATTCTAACTGAATCGGAAAATACTAGTTAGCAATAAGAGGAGGAATGGATACTATTGAGCTGATTATATAACATCTTTGTTCCCAGCCATGTCAGAGCAGTATTGCATCTTGCTTGCCTATGTCCCATCACCAGAACTCCTTGTCAAGTGGTTGCTTGTGGCCATGAGGGCTGTGGATCCACAATAAAAAATCTGCGACATCATTAGTGTTTTGACGTTCTTCTTTGAGTTGCCTCTCAATTTTTTCTATAGCAACATGCAGAGAATTCAAGGACTCCCAAATTTCCTACATTGACATGTGGGAAATTCACCTGTTTATCTTCTCTTTTAAGTTTCAACCGCTGATAAATATACAAAGCAAATTAGTTTGTTATGATATCCAATAGTCCCCATCAATGAGTATTTCTTTCTATTAAATGACCCACAAGTTAGAGTTCCATGTGCTTTAATCTATTCTCTTCTTGTTTGCTAACCAGTTTTCCATCATAAATATATATTTTCACTTCAACAATGGAACAATTTGAGCCATGTTGTTTGCTCGGCAATGTTTAAGTTTTTAGAGCTGCAATCTGCAGGTCTTATATATACATTCTAAGATCGCTTGTAGTTTAGAAAACTCATGCTTTTCCATATTTATTTGCTGAGATCTAATATTATTTAGAAAGTTTAGGAAATTTATCATCACTGCATCTAGAGTTGAGTCAAATTGATTGAAGATCAAGCTATCCAATCATCCAATGTGTCAAAATCTTCATTTATTCAGCTCACGTGTTTTTAATCTATGAATCAAATTGACTCTTTTCATGGTTTTTTTTTTGTAGTCATGGAGCTCATGCTATGATCACTCAGGTGATCAATAAGAAGGGGCGGTCAGTTGAGACATCACCTGGCCATGGAAACAAAGAGAATGAAATTATAGGTAAGTGTAGGGGCCTACTATCTGTGGGGGCCGCCGTACATTGTTTTGTGATATTTAAATCATTTTCATGGAATGAAATTGTCTATCTGCAGAGAGATTCAAGAGGTGCTTTCAATCATATTTGTTCTAAAAATTCAGCATGCTGCATACACATACCGTAATGTGCTTGTAAACATTTTCTTCTTCTAGTAAATCTAGGTAGTGAACCTGAACACTTGTGTGGCCAATGAAAAGATAGTAATAATTGGTAATGGTCTGGTTAATGAGGCATCGTTTTTCAAGAAAAAGTGAGACTTGTCAAATAGAAAACAGAGTAAGGTTATATATTTCAGAGAAAGAAACAAGAGCATGATGTGGCTGTGACTTGGCAGGCATGGTTTCAGATGGGGCAAGATCGGCAACCCATCCATACAAGCTGTGTCAACCACCATAACAAATTGAAATTTTGTTTCAGATGGGTGCAAATGTGAGCTTGGTACCCAAGAAATGCTAATTAGAATTTTAATTGGAATTGCAGCTGATTCATGTGAATGATTTCCTTAATTGTCTTCTGTTAGGATGCTAGTTCTTCCAGATACTCATTGTAGTATTTTCCATTCACATTGTTGGGAAATTCATCCAATGAAAGATAAAAATTTCCCATTCATTTATAATGTATCTGTGCCTCTAATTCTGTTGTGATCTTAAATTATTCTTTTTGTTATCTACCTTCCTATTTCAACAATTGTCCATGATTCTATTTTATTGTTAGGAAATGATTCCACAGTTCGCCTTCTCCCTCCCAGTGGTGGCCGCGGTGCCCTACTCCGCCCCTCTCGACGGTGGCCCACGGCCCATACCCTCGCATTGTCAACCATGACAGAGACCCATAGGCCACGGCAGCGGCCTACACTGTGCGACGCCTCCATTTCTCGCTAATGACGACGCCTGCTGCTCCCTCCCTCTGTTGGCAGCGCATCCTGCAGCTACCCCACTCACCGACGACAGATGAGGTGGCCTCGACTTGCCGAAGTTGCCGTAAGTCTTATTGCCTCAGCTTTCTATTTTCTTGTTAGTTTGTGATCAGTTGATCTATTCCCATGGGATATTTATTTTCATATAATCATTTTTTTAGTCAGATCTGAATCTCAATTTTTCCTAGTGATTTCTCTTTGGTAGTGGCAATATTTTACAGCACTCTTGACTCTACATCTAGTAGTAGTAATTTTTTGTTGCTTATCAGTGGTAATTCTCAATATTTTCTTTTGACTATAACCATTTTACTACCACGGCTGCTAATTTCTTTGATGCTACAAATCAAACCAGGTTGTGTGGGAATGCGTGTGGGTCTGTCCCTCCTGGCTGCAACGGCGGCAGCCTCGCCCTTACCAGCTGCGACGGGCGGTGTCTTTTCAAGATCCAGGTGAGTTTGACCCTGCACGGTCCCTTCAGACCTAGATGTCCCATTCAATTTCTTTGTGATGATGTGCGAAATTAGAGGGCTTAGAACCATTAGTAACACTACTAGTACTAGTACTAGTATTTGATTTATCGCCACAATATAAGTCGAGCTGTGATCTAGAAGATCAACACAAGCTCTCTTGGATGAACGCCTTTTTGATCTGCAGCTTTACATTACAGAGAGAGAGACAAGTGCACGATGTCAGTCATATTTAAGCGCAACAGTCCAGCATGGTGCATATGCATGCCAATACCATTGTGAGTGTTCTTGCCTGCACTATTGATGCGTGCCTGTGATTGTGCTTGTGGTGACACTCTTAATGCTACCAAAGTAGATGAGAATCATGGTGATGATTGATGACACTAACAATTTCTAGGCTCACACAAAGGAATGATTAATTCTTAATTCTATTCTGCGAACTAGATTATTTTGCCAATTCGTATGCCAGTCACTATGTTAGAGGCCCATCTCTTCAAGTACAATTAATTTTCATTTGAGATGTCTTGCAGCAGGATTATGTAATGCCAGTGTCTCCATACTTACATTTTCTATCTTCTTAAAATTTCAAAGCTTGATATGATTATTTCTGCAATGTTAACATCAGAATACTTCCATGTTTTGTGAAGAAACACAAAAGAAGCCCATTCAAACAGCAAGCACGCCTTAATATGACCATACGAGAGACTGGATGTGTGTCCACAATTTTATTATTAGAACTTTTGTATAGCTCCCCACCTAATCTCTCCTACTTAGCGCCTTTTATTTATGTTTCCATATAATAATCTACGTGATTTAAAAATTCCTTTTGCTATTTTGTTCAGTGTATGAAACAATTACTGATACATGATTGAATTCCTATTTCATTGTTTTTAATTTAATCTGCATTGCATGACTTTAATCAAAACATGCTGCCTTGTCCTGCTATCCTATTTATTTCACGCAGTAAATTTCTGATAACCTTATTGAAATGTGCTTACTATTTCCTTCCTGATGTGTATTTCAACGATCATGATTAGTGCTTCGTATTTGAGATAAATCTTTAGTGTTTTTTAACATGAAAATAAAGAAGACTGATTTTGCTGCTCTATGCATACAGATTGATTCACCAATCATAAAATAATTTTGTCCTTGAATTTGAGACTTGCCCAAAGGTCATTCCTTGGATCAGCTGTAAGGTGAGCCTTTTGTCCAGATATTTTTAGTCAGTCACTAACATACCATTAAGAAAGCGACTTTCCACATCAAAATGCCAACATGGAGTCAGTGATAATCTTAGGTGACGAGTGCTTGTAGTTGCAGAGTAGTATAGTCAGGACAGGGTAATCACAATTGTTTATTACTAGTGTGGTACATTTACTAATCACAATTACCTAACTCACTACCTGAAAGCATAACTCTTGGATTTTTTTTTCTCAGCAAGTATGGCAAAACTTTGCAAGTCCAGTTTGGTTCTTCCGGTCATCATCATTATCTAATTGAAAAGCTTGCTCAGTTCGATAGGAGTGTATCCCTGAACATGTTGTGCCTGCACGGGGAAAAAAGTGCGTGTTAATTTCTTAAATGTACTGCCCATGCCTTTTTTCTATCAACTCTATGCCTACTGCATCATTTACAATTTTACTGAAGTGATTAGATGGTAGGCTTAGCTTATTGGATATATAATGATTGGAGTTTATAATTCTATCATCTGTTTCACCTATCTTCCAAAGGGGGCCTTAGCCAATATTGGATTTTCTGTCAACTCTATTTATGCCTACTACATCATTGCTAACACTCTAACACGGTTTGATAATTCAGAACGGTAGTCTGTTCAAATTTGTATCCTATAGCTGCTTACTTACTGAACGTGCATAATTAAAGCTTTTCTTATGTGTCGACACACAATTGTATTTATGATTATGCACACGATTGTATTTATGATTATGCAACATTAGTTGTAAATAAATAGAGATTTTTATAGCTCATGTTTTAACTTTATTGTTGCTTTCTGTTAGGCAAAGCGTCAGTACTTGGAAGTTCATCTCGCAATATCTGACAAGTCCAATTTGGGTGGGCTCCTCATCCTCTCGAGGCCATCAGCTCTCAAGAAAACCAATGAAAATTGGGGTGAAAGCATTGGCAAAAGAGATTGACTATGTTCAAGGCTGGAAAACTTGTGTATTCTATAGTCTAGACTGATTATTGACCTTTTGTTTGGCCGACAACATTGTCCAAACGTATACTACCTTATTTTTTGCGAGAAGTAAAAAGATTTTCTTGTGCATATGTCTTAATGTAGGTTGACCATGTCCGGCTTCCGCTTAATTTATAGTTTTCTATAGTGCTTTTATATTTTTCTTCACATGATTTTTATTTTGATCAATGTTCACATAAGTGGACATTGGATCAACCGATCGCAAACAGCAGTTCAGCAAAAAGTAGATAAGCTCTATCATGCGATGAGAAAAAAGAATAAAGAAAAAAGAGTAGCTCAGCAAGAAAGGAAAAAGAAAAAAAAAAGACCACAAGGCCAGCCATGCCATAAAAAAAAAAAGTACAAGAAAAAAACGAACCCCATGTTACTCAGAATGTGGTAACGATTGAAAAAATAAATCGAAAACGATGCTCAGCATGTGGTGCATGGGATGCCCACGTGGGAGGGAACCGCACTGTGTGCTCGAGGCGACCGTGGCCTGTACGGAGGAGGCCGGGTACCAAATGAATTCAGTCCCCGGGGACCAAATAGTGCTATATGCGTATATATATATATATATATATATATATATATATATATATATATATATATATATTTATATCCTACACCCTAGGTGTAAATCTCATTCTGCACCCACGCACCTAAACCAACCAATCGGACAGGCACCACCGTTCCAGCCCAAGCACCCATCGATCCAGTCCCGCGCCCGGTATCTCCCGACCCGGTAACGCCCCCCACCTACCCCCATTAGCACCCGAACTCCTTTTCTGATTCGCACCCAAACCTGTTTCCTTCGTAGTTTTTCTCGATGCGGTTTCGCGGCGGCGGCGATTTCGTTCGGGGGGCGGCCGCGATTCACGCGAGGATCTCCGGCGGCGTTCGCGCGGGGGTCTCCACCCCTCCCCCTTCCCGTCGTCTTCTCTATCCGCTCCCGCGAGTGCCTGCTAGCTCCATAGCGGCGGTGGTAATTTGTGAGGCCGGCAGCAGGAACGGCGATGAAGCTTTCTCTGGCGGCCGCCGTAGAGGGGCTCTCAATAGGCACTCGTGCTCTCCACCACCACCTTCTATGCGATCCCCTACAAGCCCCCTTCTGCTTCGTCGGTGTTAGGGCAGAGGAGAGTGAAGGCCGTGCTGGTGTGAATTTGCAGTGGTTGGCATCTGGGAAGGTCAGCCGAGGAGGATGGGTGGTCTCGCACCATGCTCTGTTGTGCTCACTGGTGAGTTGTCCACACACACCCAGTTTCCCCCAAGGGAGGTCGTAGATCCGTTAGGTTTTTGATTTTTTTCTGCATTTTTTCCGATTCAGGCTGATTGTGGCTCGCTGATCTCCTGGTCGTCAATAGAGCAGAAACGTGGAACCAGGGTGAGCCCTCTGCCCTATATATGTTCAGTAATTTTTGGCTTCAGTAATGGATTTGCTCAAATGCCTTATTGTGTAAGTCCAGTAGCGCAATATGTTCTTAGTTTAGTAATCCATCATATCTCCCCTGTGTCCGCCATTTTTTCTTCTACAATCCATGGGACAGTGTTGTTTTTACACATTTTACTCTGTCGTTTTTAGCCTAGCAGATATGTTAGTAATCCTTTTGGCCTCACTATTGGATTAGCACCAATGTATTATTTGTTAGTCGAAGCAACACAATATGTTTGTTAGTTTAGTAATCGTGATTGCAGTACTTCAGTAGTTCACTAGTAGTTTAGTAATTTTATTCATTCCTTTCTGAAGGATCCCTGTGTTAAGCAATTGTTTTTGGTGCAAGTAAGTTGTGTTTCATTTTTTTCTAGCCTGTGGAATGGATCCTACCCAGTTGTAGCCGCCCAAATCTCCTCTTCCTCGGGTCTTGTTTTGTTAGGTTATATTTTTTTATCTTCATTTTTTTGTGATTATCGCATATGTAGTTACTTATTAGCTTATCAGATTACAGTTATTTTGCCATATATTATGTGGTTCAATAATTTCTATGTTAGTAATTATGTGGATCAATTGACCTCCGTCAGTAATTCTGTGTTTCAATAAGCTTCATTATATGTCAAAGCTCCTTTTGATATTGTTAAACTTGGTCAAGCTTTTTTCTCTAGATGTGCAATAGTGATTGTTTCTATATTCATTTTCATGTTTTAAAGTTATTTTGTTGTGCATTTTTTTTGCTAAATCAATTTCTACTTAATGTTCAGAGGGCGAAGGCGACATGGCAGATGGTGGTGAAGGCTCCCGATCAGTAAGAACGCGTCATGCAGTGCGCAAGGCTTCTGCTAGCGCTGCAACCGCTAAAGAACCAAATATAGGTGATGACTTCGTGACTCCAAAGAAGAACTTGAGGACTAAGGCTTCAGGTGCAAAGCATGCCAAGCAAGTTGTTCCTATGGCAAGAAGGATGGAGAGTGAGGGGAGAGCGAGGATCCTGATCATGCTCAGGAGGTTCACTTCTTATAATCTTTTTTCCTTTTTTTGCAGTAACCCATCTGTTCTAGCTTTTTCAGTAATCATTATTTTTTTGTGTGCTTAGTAATACATGTTCAGTTACCCAAGTTCATGATACCTGAATGTTCAGTAATACATGCTTGTGTTCAGAAATGTATGGTTAGTAATACATTCTCTGTATTTATATGAAGTAATGGCTGGATAGGATGCGCATGATATATTCTTTAGTAATCATTTTTAGTATTCTAGCTTATTGCTTTTAAATTGATTCAGTAACTGATTTCATGCCTTATTTGATTTTTCTTTTATCAACAGCAGAAGAGAAAATATCCAACGGTACTGTGCTCCTGGTTCTCTTTCTTCCATATGCAATTCGATGAAAGAGCCTATGAAGAACGAGCTGATACGGTTGGGCTTCAAGGATTTCTTGGGATTCTCTGTTGAAAAAATCGAAAATAGGGCCCTTGCCATGTTTCTGATGGATTATATGATGTTCCACAAGCTAAATGAAAGCAGCAAGAAGTTCCCTCCCGAGCTTTGCGTTGTAGCTCTAGAAGATCGTAGCACGAACCCCTTGCAAGATACTAGGACAGATGCATTGTTGTAGTGATCTTTTACATATGTTAGCTGCTGCCCATTGCTAGATAGTAGCGTGGTGGCAATGTTTTAGTTACTAGCAATGTGCAGGGGACAGCCTCTGTGCGCTTTGGTGCGCCTGTTCTTTTTGTTGCTTCATGTGAAACATGACATCTTTCGTGTCTTTTAGTTAGTGTGAAACATCTCTCTTAGCTCAGCAACTGTATGGTCTGTATGTTCTCATGTTCATTAATAGATCTTCAGTAATATGTGGTCTGCTTGGTGAGTAATACCTATATGTGCTCAGTAACTGTTCAGTAATAGATCTTCAAGTATTTCATGGTTTATATGCCCAGTAATCGTCAGTTATGGTTTGTTTATTTTCATACGTTTTCATTAATATTTGTCTGCTTTGTTCAGTTACTCCTATATGTGCTCAGTAACTATCTAGTTTTTTTAACCTCATCAAGTTTTATATGTGCTCAGTAACCATCCCTTTTCCCTAGTGTCTATATGTGCTCATGTACAGTAATATATGTTTAGTATTATGTGGTATATATGGCCAGTAACTGATAGTTTTTATTCTTTTTTGGTCTATATGTGTTCAGTAATATGTTTAGTGTTCAGTAATATATGTGGCCAGTCATATATATGGGTCGCTTTTTGCATGTTTCTTGTCCCGTTGAGCCTTTTACTATAATAATAAGAAAGGTCAATCGATTCTTTTGTAAATAAATAAAGTGAGAGAGATCATGAGTTTTCATCTCTGCATGCTTGCATCAACACGGACAAGCTAAGCTATCGTGCATGTAGTAATCCTAGTTTAGGGTTTGTTTTTTTTTCATTAGTTTTCAGTAAGTGTTAAATATAGGTTTTGGATCACTTCTCTTTTTAAAATGCATGCCCCCTATCAGGCAATGGGTTTCGTGGCGAGCGTCTTTTCAAAAATAGCGTTTATGGTTATGGTATTTGCTCATTAAGGCGTGCTCAGTATTTAATGGTCAGTAATTTAAAGGTTATGGCATAGGACGTTTGCTTAGTTAAGTGGAGATAGCTCAGTAATCTATGGTCAGTAATTTTTAAGATTAGGTATAGTGCGTTTGCTTAGATTAGGGTTCGGGGCATGTGCTGAGATTAGGGTATGTAGCGTATATTGAGATTAGGGTAAAGGGCATGTGCTTTGAGATTAGGGTTTATTGTTTTCGTTTGAGATTAGGTTTAGGGGCGCTTGCTTAGATTAGTGTTGACACATTTCTTGAGATTAGGGTTCACACATTTTGTTGAGATTAGGGTTCCTATTGTTCATTTGTGCACACATACATCTTCCTTATATAAAATTAGCGCCTTGGACTTGCGACCTGGCGAATGTAGCGGGCGAGAGGGCGGTAGGCCCTGAGCCCAGCGGTTAAATGTTTTCACACTTCACGCAATTATCTTTGAGATTATAGGGTGCACATTTGGTGAGATTAGGGTTAGCACATTACGCGAGAGATTAGGATTCGGACATTCTGTTGTAGAGATTAGGGTTCCGGACATTGCGAGAGATTAGGGTTCACACATTCTGAGATTAGGGTTCCCATTTACGCGAGAGATTGGGATTCGGACATTCTGCGGAGATTAGGGTTCACACATTACGCGGAGATTAGGGTTCACGCGTGCGAGATTAGGGTTCACGCATTCTGGCGAGATTAGGGTTCACGCATTCTGGCGAGATTAGGGTTCCCACCTGCCCGAGATTAGGGTTCACGCGTGGCGAGATTAGGGTTCACGCGTGGCGAGATTAGGGTTCACGATTCTGGCCGAGATTAGGGTTCACGATTCTCTGCTGAGATTATGGTTCGCGTCGCGAGTTTAAAGTTTCCTGTCGGTAATCAATGACTTTCTTTGTCGGTAATCATAATTTATTTTGTCAAGTAACCATATAAACTAATATCGAGTTTAGGGTTCATGGCGTTTGCCGAAGTTTAGGGTTCATAGTGTTTTACCGAAGTTTAGGGTTCATGGTGGTTGCCGAAGTTTAGGGTTCGCCGTGTTTCTTTGAGTTTAGGGTTTTCGGTGTTTGTAGAGTTTTGGGTTCATGGTGTTTGTCGAGTTTAGGGTTCATTGTGTTTCTTGAGTTTAGTGTTCATGGTGTTTGCCGAAGTTTAGGGTTTGCTATCGGTAATCAAAGACTTTACTATCAGTAATCCTAATTTATGTTGTCATTAACCACATAAATTAATGCCGAAGTTTAGGGTTCATGGTTTTTGCCGAGTTTAGGGTTAGTGGCGGTTTGCGAAGTTTAGGGTTTCTTGTTAGTAATCAAAGACTTTGATGTCAGTATTCCTAATTTTTGTTGTCGGTAGCCACGTAAATTAATGTCGAGTTTAGGGTTCATTGTTTTTGTCGAATTTAGGGTTGATGGTATTTACCGAAGTTTAGGGTTGATCGCGATTGCCGAGTTTAGGGTTCATGGCGTTTCTTTGAGTTTAGGGTTTGTAGCGTTGCCGAGATTAGGGTTCATGGCGTTTGCCGAAGTTTAGGGTTTGTTGTGTTTTTCCGAGTTTAGGGTTCATGGCGTTTGTCGAAGTTTAGGGTTCATGGTGTTTTACCGAGTTTAGGGTTTATGGTGGTTGCCGAGTTTAGGGTTTGTCACGTTTGCTGAGTTTAGGGTTTCTGGTGTTTGCAGAGTTTAGGGTTCAAGGCATTTGCCGAGTTTAGGGTTCATGACATTTGCCGAGTTTAGAGTTCATTGCGTTTCTTTGAGTTTAGGGTTCATGGCGTTTCCGAGTTTAGGGTTTCTTTGTCGATCCGTAATCAAAGAGTTTACTATCGGTAGTCCTAATTTATGTTTGTCGTAACCACAAAAAGTTAATGCCGCGAGTTTAGGGTTCACGGTGCTTTTTGCCGAAGTTTAGGTTTCATGGCGGTTTGCCGAAGTTTAGGGTTTGTTGTCAAGAATCAAAGACTTTGATGTCGGTATTCTAATTTTTGTTGTCATTAACAACACAAATTAATGTCGAGTTTAGGGTTCATGTTTTTTGTCGAGTTTAGGGTTTATGGTATTTACCGAAGTTTAGGGTTAATCGCAGTTGCCAAGTTTAGGGTTCATGGCGTTTGGCCGAAGTTTAGGGTTTGTAGTGTTTGCCGAAGTTTAGGGTTTACGGCGTTTGCCGAAGTTTAGGATTCATTGTCTAGGCCTTTTAAATGCATGCCCCCTACCGGGCAATGGGTTTTCGGGCAAGTGTCTTTTTAAAAGCATGCCCCCTACTAGGTAATGGGTTTTGGGGCAAGTGTCTTTTCAAAAGCATGCCCCTACTAGGCAATGGGTTTTGGGGCAAGTGCCTTTTCAAAAGTATGCCCCCCTACCGGGCAAGGGGTTTTGAGGCAAGTGTGTTTTGAAATGCATGCCCCCCCCTACCGAGCAATGTGTTTATAGGAAGTCACTAACTAATTTTGCACAATAGTAGAACCCAACACTAACCATTTTATTCAATAATATCATTATTAAGTTACTAATCATTTGCATATACTTATTTGATTTCTCTATATCAACGGAAGAAAATAGAAATACATTTTCAATAATACGATGTGCTCCTCGTTCTATTTTTAGAATATTGACCCAATAATTGTCACTTTTGGACTATATGTGCTCGGTAACATCACCTATATCACTACATGCTAATAGCTTCAGTAATTAATACTTTTTTGGATTCATTGGTGCCTCCCATCAGCTTGATAATTTGATCCTATGTATTTACTATTTAGTAATTCATTCAGTAAGCACATTCTTGAGCTACTTCCTTTAGTAACAAGCAAGATTTTGCTATTACTGACAAGGTCTGGATTGATATGGATTACTGAAGAATAGTATTCAGTAATCTAAGTAATAGGTTGTCAGTAATCTCAGTATCAATTACTAAGGAATCAGTAGTGTTTGAACTGTTGTGTCGGGCAATTGTCGGTAATCTCAGTATCCAACCATAGTTTGACGCACAAAATATTTGACATCGCAAAACTGCTTGCTCTTTAATGAGACAACAGCCACATACTATTACCAAGGCCACACAAATAATGATCTGAGATAAATGTGCATTATACCGGGAATAGCGAAGAACAAGGTGAATTACTAAGACATGGATCATGGGGGCATAAAAACCAGCAAGCTTTCATGAATGCATCATGATTCATGCTGCCAATGCTAAATAATATCCACATAAGGAGGCAATGACGAAGTAACACTCCCGAATCACAGGAACACTGCTGCAATTGCAGATGTACTTATTAGTAATCCAAGGTGACAGTAATGCCCATCAGAAAGTTTTCAGTAACTTTTTTCCAGGTTGTGAAGGTTCAATAATCCCATCAACATATCCTTGCCGTGCTCTATGCATATTTGCTTGCTCCGCCAGGTTGTGGAGAGCACTGTGCGCTCCCGCTATCAAGTTGTTTATGTCCATCCTGCTATTAGTAATTTTATAGCAATTATTTAGAAGGACACGAGAATATAAATTAGTACAACTCTTTTTGTAAGCAGATTCAATGGCTACTACTAGACTATTATGACTGTTGTAATCCCATGACACTTAGTAATTCAGTTTTTTGAACTCATTAATCTTAGTATCAATTACCGAGGAATCAGTAGTGTTTGAACTGCTGTGTTGGCCTTTCTCAGATTCACCTAGCATTTTATATTCAGTAATCTCAACAATATTATGTCAGTAACCAGTGTTTGCCAACTACAGCAGGCGTGATGGTAACTTTTCAAATTGATGTAATGCTTAGTATACAAAACTAAAGATTCTATTGGAATTAATGAACTCAGTTTGATTTGTATGCAAATCTAAAGATTCTTTGAGAAAAAAAGCCAGTGGCATCGATTGCAACATGTAGCAGGCAAGATTAAGAAAAGTCCAATGAAGTTGCCCCTGGGAGCAATATTATGTCAGTAACCATTGTTTGTCAGTAACAAGTGTTTTCCATCCACCACCAACCAGACACCTACAACGGCAGTGGATGTGAATCACCACTCAGGTCCTCACCTATACCTTTGTTTCAATAAAACAAAACACAACAGGTCAGGGTCTCTGAGCAGGCCATTGTGTCTGTCCAGTAATGTCTGCTGGCAAAACATGAGGCACATCCAACGTATATATATATATGTTGCACTTTGCAAGTTTTATATCCCTAACTTCACCTAAGTTTCAAGGTGGGATTAGTACCTAGATTGCAAGTGTCATATCCGTTATGGCAAAAACGACATTCAGTAATAGCGGTCAGACATTCAGTAATAGGGGCACAAAATGAATTCATGCATGCGTTCAGTAATTCTCACCTGCCGACCTTGGATCTACAACCTTGTGATGCCGCCGACGCTAGCAAACACCGCCACCAACGGGATCCTCGTCGTCGTGCGTGCAGTTCAAATCCGGTTGCCCAGGTCTGCGCTTCCCCGTGCGAACTCCGCTGCTCCGTAGGCCACGGCTCGTCGCGCGCCGGTACACCTGTGCCAAGCTGCTCCCGCACGCCGCTGCTCGCGTGCTGCTCGCGCGCGCGCCCGGAACTCCCGTGCGCCGCTGGTGGCTCGCGCCTCGCGACCTCCCGTACGACGCCGCTCCGACGCGCAGCGCCACACTCCCCGCGCGCCGCTCGGCGAGCCGCCATGCCGCTGCGTCGCGTGTCGCCTCGCGCTCGCCGTTCGCGCCGCTCGCGGCTCGCGCTCGCGTCGGAGACGAGCGTTGAGGACGGGTGCGGGATTGGGTGCGGGGAGCTGAGTGGGGGGGCGTGGGGATAGGTGCAGGGTAACGGGTTCGGTTCAGATTGGTGGGATCCGGTAGGGGAATTGGGGGCGTGGCTGTTTGACCTGTTGGGTGTAGAATCCAATCTACACCGGTGTAGAATAGCGCTGCCGTGTGTGTGTGTATATATATATATATATATATATATATATATATATATATATATATATATATATATATATAATATAATATATGATCATCGTATTTTTTTGTTTTTTTGAAAAATAGCTATTCGTGATATTTATTGGCTACATCGTCACCAATAAAGCCTTATCGATGTGGCGTGTAGACAATGCGTGTCGGCGACGCGCGTGTAGACAATGCGTGTCGTGATAAGGTGTTATCGGTGATAAGGTATTATTGGTGACACTTGTAGCCAATACGCGTCATTGATAAGGTGTTATTGGTGACACTTGTAGCCAATACGTCACGAGATATGCCCTTATCTCGACGCAAAAGGGGGTGACGCGTGGAAAATGTGTGGCGATAGCGGGTTAACAAGTGTCACGAGATAGCGATTTACGGCATAGTGTTTGGTGCGTTCAAAAATCATTTACGTACTAGTGACCATAAGTTTTGGTTTTATCTTTGAATTCTGTACTAGTGATTACTCAGCGAATCACTAGATAGACAATTTTAATATTCTAACAATTTATGTTGTAAAATTGAGCTACTAGCTAGCCCATGGCCAAGTAACATGGATGTGCACTGCCTACACAAATTGATTGTTTGATATAAAGATATAAAGCCTGATTTGGCAACCAAAATTTGCCAAGTCATGGATTTGACAAGCCAAAAGTTAGGAAACAAAATTACCCACCATTTGGCAAGTCAAATGCGAGAAGTTGACAAGTTTTGGTAGCCAATTAATCACTAGCCAAATTCTTGACATGGCAAATTTTGGTCCCAACCAACGATCAGGCTTGTAATCCAGAACTACTCAGCCAAACCATATCCACTTCCACACGAGAGTAATGAAACCGAAGAAAAGCTACTAGACTAAGTGCGTTACATACTTACATATATATTTGTTCAAGGTGAGTTAGCACATGCACGCGTTGTCTGAATAACAAATACTCCCTTCATCCTAAATTATAAGTCGTTTGACTTTTTTGACAACAAGTTTGACCACTCGTCTTATTCAAAAATTTATGCAAAATAACACTTTTTTTGCCGTGGCTTTCTTTATTAATAAAAGTTCTTAAAGAATGACTTGAATTTGATAATATTTGCTCAAATTTTTTAAATAAGACGAAAGGTCAAACTTGGAGCCAAAAAAAAATCAAACGACTTAATTTACATTTGGAATGGAGGGAGTACATAAACAAGATGCATGACCACCAACCATACAGCAGCCATGTATTACGCGTACTCGGCCTGGCTGCGAAAGCCGGACACTTTTGTTGTCCAACTTTTTTAGCTAGCTTGTGGAGAGGATGAAGTCAAAAACAGATACAAGGAACTAGAAATCGTACGTGTTATGGATCGGATCAAATCATCCGAGCGAAGTATATCTTTACTGAATTATTTGGGAGTGTTGCACCAGTGCCAGAGCAACGATTGACCAAAAATACTCGTGTGACTCGTGATTGACGATATATTCTATGGAGAGGACAGGGACGGGAGACTTGACTAATGAACTTCCGGTAGCTACCAATGATGCCATGCACAACGGATGCAATGCCGAGTGCCCATCAAAATACACTCGGCAAAGACAAAAACATTAGATAAAGATCCGGATTCCGGTAGCGATGGATCAGATCAAATGATCCGAGTGAGCATTGCACCAGTGCATGCGAGAGCAACAATTGACCAAATGTTAGTAGACCCCAATCCACACCTACTCGTGAGCGGCTATATAAATCCCTAACTCTGCAATGACGGCCATTGTATAGAATATAATAGAAAAAACACGAAATCAAACACAAAATCAAATGATGTCATGGACATTCTAGATGATAATGCAATACTAGTATATATAGCAGTACAAAACTAATACATACTGCGAAGAGCGGTGGAGTACATTACCGGGCTAATGAGCATCATCGTTACCAAATCCTCGCCGGTGGTCGTTGGACCCGGCAACCTCGCCCGGCGCCCGGCGCCGACGGTGGAGCACATCAAACTCTCGATCGCCGACAAGGCTCTCGCCTTCTCCCGTTCACGTCGTTCCTTATTTTCGACCACGCGATCCACGAGCCAACGGAGACCGTGAGGAGTGCCTTGTCGCGTGCTCTGGTCCACTACTTCCCGTCGCCGGCGAGCTGTCGTGGGCGCCGATGACGGCGAGCTCCACATATCTTGCACCGGCGAGGGCGTACTATTCGTCTCAGCGTCGGCGAACTGCTCCCTGGAGGGCGTGAAGCTCTTTGACCCGCCTTTTCGCTGAGCTTACGAGGAGCTCGCCGTCGTCTACCCCCGAGGAAAGCTGCCGTGAGTCGGACCCGTTGCTGCTGCGTGCAGGTGACGGAGTTCTCCTGCGGCGGGTGCGTCGTTGGGACTACGTGGAACCATGCCCTTGCTGACGGCGACGCGGGGATGGCGAAGTTCCTACAGGCCGTCGGCGACCTCGCACGGGGACTACCACAGCCGTCCGTGCTCCCTGTCAGCTGCGGCGACCACTCGCTCCCGGAGCTGCCGCCGCTGGTCACCTTGATAGAGAAGACGATGGTCTCGCTCCAACCACAGGGGTTCGTCTACCAGGACATCACGGTTCCTTGGAAACTCGTCGACCGTATCAGATCCGAATTCGCCGGGCACGACGACGACGAGGAGCCATGCACTGTGTATGAGGCGGTGGTGGCCGTGTTGTGGCAGTGCCGCACCCGCGTGGTCATGTCCGACCCTAACGCCCCCGCGCCGCTCGTCTTCGCAGCCAACGTTCGCAGGCACGTCGGCGCCAGGGACGGATACTTCGGCAACTGTGTCACGTCGGCGGTGACTGTCCCACGGAGGGGCGCGGTGGCGAACGGCGACATCAAGGACGTCGTGAAGCTCATCAAGCGCGCCAAGCAGGGCATACCAGGCCAGTTCATCAACAACGACAGAGAAGGAGGAGCAGATTATTACTACTCTGCGCCTACGGAGACGATTGACGTGTTGTTCGGGTACAACGCGTTCTACGTGTCGAGCTGGCGGAACCTCGTCTTCGAAGCGGCGGACATGGGCGGCGGGACGCCGGCGAGGGTGATGTGCCACGTGGAGCTGACGGCGGTGCCCAACTGCGTCGCGTGCGTGCCGTGTCGCGGCAAGGACGGGGCCAACGTGTTGGCGCTGTGTGTCAGGGAGGAGCACGTCGACGCCTTCGTCGGGGAGCTGCAAAACTTCGTCATGTGAACGATGCAGCATGGCAAATTAATCATGTTCAGGTCGTTGCATTGCATTGGAAGCAACTTGTAAGCTAAATAATTCGTTGCGCGTGACACATCTACTTTGTTGATTCGATCGTATATGATGCTTTGTTTTCTAAGTTATTATTGAGAAATATTTGTTCATCCATGACGTCGTTCCTCATTGACTTTTTTCATTTACAAATATATGGTGCTTCCATCTTATATATTACGTATACTGTAAGTCGTACTTGTAGCCTCGTTGCTTCTCGTCATTCCTCAGCTCGTTGACTACTTATATATAATTACTAGTTATGGTGATTCATCAGATGTTGACGGAAAGAGGGTCTAAATAAGCAACTACTTCATGCTTGCTACCGCAACAAGAATACGATATTGTTTAGCCATAATATTTAACCATAATACGAGCTGCATTAACCCATAAAAACGATAACAGATGTACGTGCTAACAGAAACATTTTAATAACAACTACTTCATGCTTGCACGGGCGCCTCCACGAGCAGTGCACGGGCGCCTCCACGCCGTGACCAGAGGCCTCCACACAGTGCTCTGGACGGCCGCGTCGCCGTCGACCGTGTCCGGGCATTGGATGACCGGGCGGCGGCTGGGTCGCCGGTTGCCCCCTTCTTTGTCGGGCGGATCCTTTGCTCGGCCCCCTCGACTTCGCCCCTGCCCCTGCGGCTGATGAGCACCAGGACATCCTTGGAGCTGAGCGCCGTCGGCAAACCACCGACCCGCTCGCTTGAGTGGCGTGGGCACGGATCCCCCCTCTTGGGTGGACCCAATGCTCGATGAGCTTGAGGCCTCCCTCGCCGCACGTCCGTTCTCCCGGGCGGCGCAGCTGGAGCCTCCCTCGCCGCTACGCCCGTTCGTCCTCAACTTCTGTTAGAGTGCGGCGGAAGCATAATCACCATAGAAGAAAATACACGAGCGAGAAGCGACACAAAGGCACGATGTTTTTTAACGAGGTTCAGCCGATGTGCCTAATCCTCGGGGCAATGACTACGGGCGCTCCTCCCCATAAACAGCAGCTACACCGGCATCCGGGCGATCCCGCGGCCTCGCCACCACCCAAACCAGCCGCCAAGTCGTCTCTCTTGGTTACAACAGGGGTGGCCTCATATTTATGGCCCCCTAGGATACAGAGTTCGACTACAACTCTATCCTAGCCCCTAATACAACTCAAGTCCAACGTAACCTAAACTTGTACACATATTCGACACATATCTAACAAACTCCACCTTGGCGAATATGCACGCCATCTTGAAGCCGTCCATGCGCGAACCTCCATGTACCTGGACTTGAGCCGTCTCCTTCGTCGCTCACTTAGAACAACCCGATGAGGCTGATCCTACAGCCGCATCACCATCGAGATAGAACAACACTACATTTGCATTGCCATCCATGACTCCACCTTCAACAACGCTTCCTTTCAGCTTGTACTGGTGTGCACTTGACTTCTCACCAACCATGACCGTCTTGCCTTCATGCATGATTCTCAAGGTCTTCTTATCGGGAACCGCCGATACAACCAGCCTTCTTCATGCAATAAACCGTTTAAATCAGATTCCTCGTTAGCCCCTAAGACATGCTTCACACCCTTAAGCAACAAGTTGTAGTCGAACTCTCGTATCCTAGGGGGCCATAAATATGAGGCCACCCCTGTTGTAACCAAGAGAGACGACTTGGCGGCTGGTTTGGGTGGCGGCGAGGCCGCGGGATCGCCCGGAAGACGTTGTTGCTGCGTTGCTTGCTCTGATACCACTTGTTAGAGTGCGGCGGAAGCATAATCACCATAGAAGAAAATACACTAACGAGAACGACACAAAGGCACGATGTTTTTAACGAGGTTCAGCGATGTGCCTAATCCTCGGGGGCAATGACTACGGGCACTCCTCCCCATAAAGCAGCGGCTACACCCGGCATCAGGGGCGATCCCGCGGCCTCGCCGCCACCCAAACCGCCCGCCAAGTCGTCTCTCTTGGTTTGCTTGGGGTGGCCTCATATTTATGGCCCCCTAGGATACTGAGTTCGACTACAACTCTATCCTAGCCCCTAATACAACTCAAGTCCAACGTAACCTAAACTTGTACACATATTCGACACATATCTAACACTTCCTAGATCTTTGCGGCGTCCGAGGTCGGTGCGTCGCGGAGTGGGCTGCGTCGCAACGGCGTCCCTCTGCGGGACAAGCGCCGCCGGCCGCGGCGAAGGATCTTGCCACGACTATGATGTCCGCCACCCGGCTGCGGTGGCGGCGTCGATTCGCACGCCTACGGCGGCTCATGCTGCCACCCTCGCACCGGCGTCGGAGGCGAGCGGGCCCATGTTGTGCCGGCCCCCTCCTTCGCCGCCTCGCGGCCACGCTCGTTGCGGATGAGGATGTCTCGGTGGGGGGCTCCGGGGCGGGGGACGGACGCGACGACAACCGGCGCTGTCGTCGCGGCCGAGGCACAAGAGGTGCGTGTTGGAGATACGGCTGCGCCCGAGCACGACGGAGACGCTGCTCGGGCACCTACCCGTAGATCGCCGGAGCGCGCTCTGCGACCTCGGCGCAAGCATTCGTCGACTCCGCCGGGGGTCCCTCGGAACCGCCGCTCATCGACTTCGCCGCCTAGACTACGGCGTCAGCGTGCGTGGCGGTCGGCGGCGGTTGGATCCCCCGACGCAGCGGACCGCCCAGGCGCAAAGTGCGCCTACCGGGATACCGTGCGGGCGGCAGGCCTGCCGTATCTTGCTCAACAAATTGGAGGGCAGACCTGCGGGCGCCAACCCGGAGGTTCCGGACGACACGGTCGCCGTGAGGTTCATAGCCACTTCCAAAGCCCGTTCGGCGCGGGCGTGAGGTGCTTGGATGTGCTCGTCCCCCGCCCTGCTCTACGGTCTACTCTGCGCCAGGGACGCACCTCCGCCGCGGAACGCTGATCGTCGCCGCCCTTTCGTCGCGCATCTGTTTCGGGCTTAGTACGACACTCGAAGCTCCACCGTTCAAGTCGGTGCCATTTGTATGTGTGTCTGCTGTGTTGCCCTCCGGCATCTCGCCAAGGGCAACTAGGTGTTGTAAAACCATTCCCACTTCCCTTAATGAAATACGGGCCAAGCCCGCTTTCGAAAAAAACTTCATGCTTGCTACCGCAACAAGAAACATATGTTGTGCCCACTAATACAACAGTAAGCAACATCATGAAGAAGAGTTGTTTTGGACGATTATATCCTTGGGCAAATCCACTGCCGGTACCCGCGGCAGTGGGATCGGCAGACACTACTACTCTGTTGATTTTCCGTGGTGGTTTTTGCAACCGCCACCAAGATAGGGTCACGGTAAATGGATTGATTTACCGTGGCGTTTTGAACGGAAAACCGCCACCATTAATAAATAAAAAAAAAAAAAAAAAAAAAAACCGGGCGAAACCCTAACGGGCCCAGAACCGGGCCGTCGGGCCCGTTAGGGTTTCGGTGGCCGCCGCCGGGTAGCCACGCAGGTCGAGGTCGTCGCCCGCGGCGGCCCACGCCGCGGATCCGCGCCGGCCGGATCAGCGCCCGACAGCTGGATCCACGGGCCGTGTCTTTGGCTGGAGGTCGCCCGTCGAGGAGGTCTTCTTTGGAGGTCGCCGTGGGGCGGCGCTGTTGGAGGTCGCGTCGTCGCTACCAAGCCCGCACGACTGGCGCGCCGCCCCCCCGCGTTACCGGCCTGCGTGCGCCAGCGTCTTGGCGCGCGGGCCTCCGTCGGCATAGGAGGAGGAGGAAGGGAAGGGGGACTTAGGGGCGGAATCGGTGGGCGGACTTGCAATTTGGAGGAGGAGGGGGGCGTCGGGAGGAGAGGGGCGGGCCGGGATTGGGCGGACTTGCGGCTCGAGACGAGAGAGAGGGTGAGTGAGAGATAGAGTTAGGGTTTTGGTTGCTATATATACAAGCAACTCGTTATCGGGCCGAGCTGGGCTTTTTAAAATCGAATTAGGCTAATATGGCCTGTATATCTGGGCCTCATTTACGGAGGCAGTTTTTTTAAAAAAACCACCTCGGTTAATTGATTTACCGTGGCGGTTATTATAGCCGCCACAGTTAATAAAAAAATAACCGCCACGGTTAATAGGGACATTAACCGTGGCAGTTTTCAAAATAACTGTCACGGAAAATGATTTTGAAACGTTGTGCAAAATCAGTTGTCTAGTAGTGAGATCCACCAACACCAGTGGCAGCCTCAGATGCGCTCCTTGTTGTTGGCACCATCGCAGCAAAACTTGACGAAGGAAAGGAGCAGTCGCGCGGACAACCGTGCTCCCCAAAAACTTTATTGCCCGCCTACCCGCACAGATACACGGATGAATAGAAGTTCGGGAGGCCTGCTCACTGGAGCGCCCTGTGCACGCAGGGCTCTCGGGCCGGAGATGACAAAGAGCGGCTCGAGCTCAAGAACAAACAGTGAGAGTGAGTGGCGGCGGCTAGGGTTAGGAATGACAGGATGTGGCCGCCATGCACACCGCACAGGTATGTTTACCCTTTTGCCCTCGGCTAGGGCGCGCACTGCACAGGTTTTCATTAATTTTAGCCTGGCCAAAAACAAGATCTTTCGAGGGTTGGTTTGAATTGAAATTACCTTGGTTGTTACCTCCTTGATACGGTGGGTGCGACTGGCTCCACCCTTACCTCCTTGGGGATGATACCCGTTGTTGTAGTTGTTCATGAAAGATAATTCTTCTGTCGCTGTTCAACAAGTACGTCTTAGAGCCTAGAGAGTTGCTTATACTGAGTATGTTTGAGAGAATCAAAGGGCAGCTCATGAGTAGGTACTACAACAAGCAAAACGAATTGGAAGAACAGATGCAAGGTACCTTTTGCCCAAAGATTAGAAAGAAGGTGCCAAAGAATGCTGAATATGCAAACTCTTGCTATGCCTTACCAGCAGGCCAAGGAATCTTTCAGGTTCAGTCAAAGGAATTCCAGTACACAAAAGATATATCATATCTAAGCATTGTGATTGTAGAAGGTGGGACCTGACAGGGGTTCCATGTAACCATGTGATATCTTGTTTGAGGCATGAGAGGATCTCACCTGAAAGTGTTCTGCCAAGCTGCTACTGAACTGATGCATTCAAAAGAGCATATGGTTTCAACATATGACCCTGCAGTGAAAAAAGCATCTGGCAGAAGGTGGCCGGCCCTGAAGTTTTATCTCCTGTATATGAGAAGAAGGTTGGCAGATCACCAAATTCAAGGAGAAGGCAGCCGTATGAAGTGCAAGGAAAAAGTGGAGCCAAGTTGTCAAAGCATGGTGTCATCATACACTGTACACATTGTCGAGGACCTAATCACTACTCAGGTGGATGTTAGATCAAGAAGGATGGCATCAGCTCAGAGGATTCTAAAAAGATGGTTGCTGCATCACAAAAAGTAGAACTGAAAAACCAAATGATTGATCAACCTTTCAATGCCATAAGTCTGGTGCTAAAAAGTTGCTTAACTTTAATCTTGATATAGTCATTCTGCATTATCAAAAAAAAAAACGGAACTTAATTTGCAGGATATTATTGATCAAGATCTTCCTGGTTCTCAGTTATTGCCACATCTTAGACAGTACCACTCAGTTGACACAAATGATGCAAGAGGTAACTCAGTTGCTAAATCTTGTATGGTAACAGTACAACTTAGTAGTATCTCTATTGCTCAACTTGTTTTCAATGCTGCAGGAACCTCAAACTAGCATGCTCTCTCAGCAACAAGGGCCTTTGCCGTTTCATCAAAAAAAAAACAAGGGCCTTTGCCAGATCCTGATTTCATCATGAGCAACGTACCCATTGCAAGGCCTGCTCCACTAACAACATCCACCACCAAGCAAGGCAAAGCTACTGCTGCAAAGAAAATGAAGGCAACAAAGAACACTGGAGCTCCATCTAGTAAGAAGAAGACTGCAGCTAGGAGTGGGAGTGCTTGATGTTGTACTGAGAACTTCATGCATTTCTTTTGTTGATGACAGATAGACATTTCTTTTGTTCATGATAGATAGCTATTTACTTTTGTGAAAGACAGTGGAAGTTGTTTTGTGAGTCTGTATTGTCCGATAGTCATGCTAGTCATGCTTAGCAGCACAGATAGTCTGTGGTGTACTGCCGTAAAGCACCAAACAATATGGATGCTATCCTAGTGCTCTACGTGCTTGTTTCGTTGAGAACAAATATAATCTAAAATTTCACTGCATTTTCAGTCTGAACACATTTCACTGAATCTTTTTTATCAAACTGCGCATGTTTCGTTACATCCATCAAACTGGAATTCATTTGAAATGGTACACATATGTTATATGCGGACGTTTGCAAAAGAATCACCCTCACATGCCTGAAACCAGAGGAGAATATGAAGACAGGGGCGCCTCTGCATATTTACACGGCCTACTCAACTGAACTTCCACGCCGGCTTCCACGTTCGGACCTGCGACGGCACCCAAAACATAGATTATGGAGCTGATTCTGCGTTTTGAGAGTGTGAGGATCTAAGTGATACACCTAGACAAGTCAGAGGACCGACCATGTATTTCACTCTTTCCAAGAAAACCAATGATCAATTTGATAAGCGAGTAGGTGACCGTAGTCAGTTTTATCCTCTCTTGTGTTACTTGCAAGACTTGAGGTATCAACTTGCCTAGTAACCCAATGTACACATAAATATGTAAACATTCCCAAACTAGTTCGTATATGATTTATCCAGATTTGGATAATTCTTCATTCTTGTGAAAGTGACCAGTTTCCCCTACTACAACCATCAAACTATGACAGGTGTCAGTAGCAGTTGCAGGTCGCATCACACTTGAACTACCTCAAAGTCTTTTGGATAAACACATTGAAATCATACAGAAAAATTGATAAGACCTTTTGATAGACATTCTGAAAACCGACTGAAGTAATTTAGGAGCTCCTCCCACCTCAACTCATCATCATAGTCTTTCGCTTCAACAAATGAAAATAACCTGTGCATGGGGTTGGAACCTCATGAACATGCATAGCCTTAATAAGATGCATCGTAATTGGACTGATTATTATCTTGATAAGGAATTACGCATACCTCATATGCATTCTGATTTCTGAAGCATTTCAAATGCATCAGCAGCTTTATCATTGCCCATATTCATATATCGGGATGGACAAACATAGCATGCAAAATCAGTAATCACCGTTAACAATGGTTACCACGCCACAGCTTTAAATAACATCAATACGCTATAGTTCATCATTCAGTATCACCTTTTTCTTGTATTCCCCTTAAGAGATGATGCATCTATGTTCCCATGTCGGCAGAAACCTAATGCTGAATAGTGGTCAGTGCAGTTCAGTAAACGTGCCACTTCATCTTCAGACATCAGCTCTTTCTTAGCTCCGGTGGTTGAAGGATCCCAGGGTTTTGATGATTCGATCCGAGGCTCGAGCATATCCAGATTGTGAGGTATTATCTGCTGATGGCTGACATTCTTCAAAATGATGCCCGGATCCACCTAAGGCTTGCTCTGAGCTTCTTGATCAAGAACTATTAGATTTCTTACTGTCTACTTTGTTACACTAGAAAAGAAGGATAGGTTGACGCTCAAAAGTAATCCAAGCCATCCAACATAACTTCTTGCACAATACAAACAGACAATAAGGAGAGCTATATCCGTTCACGTTTCAAGAAAAGGAAGCACCTGCATTTTAGGTACAAAGGATATCACAACTTACTACTTTTACAAACTGTAAATAATAAGCTTGAACCCAAATAAATTATTATTACAGAACTTAGGGTTTTCGGGGCGTGTATATGTACAGGGGTTTCCTCTCCCTTCCTAGGTCCAAGTAACCGCCGTTGCATCCTAGCACTCCAGATCTAATCGAGTAATTTGGAGGGAGAAGAATAGGTGATCTTGAGATGGAGAGAGAGGTCGCGGCGATGGCTACCCGGCTGGAGTCGTCGGTGGGGCTGAAGAGGAAGAAGCAAATCAGGGATTACATGGCGGAGTTCCCAGACGATTTCTGCGACGTCGAGATTAAAGGAGGGATGGTGGCGTTGGACAGCGACGGCCGCATCATCGAGTTCCCGAAGACCAAGGGCGGCGTGGCGGAGTCCGGATCGAAGAAGGACGGGAAGGGCAGTGGCAACGGCGGCATCATCGAACTCCCGAAGACCAAGGGCGGCGAGGCGGAGTCCGGATCGAAGGAGGAGGGCAGCTACACCACTGCCAAGCCGGCGGGTGGCCGGAAGAAGACGAAGATTTACAGGATAGAGAAGTCTTTTAAACCTTTATTCGGCAAGAAACCTATCCCCTTGGATCTATGTCGTCGCAGTGAATCCTTTCTTGTTGCCCTCCGGGACTACCTCAAGCTGGAAAGGAGCATCCTCGACCAGTTAGAGACGAAGGGATACGCAGAGTACGAGAGGGAGGTGGAGGTCACCGACGACGAGGAGGATCTGATTTCTGTTTTAAGTGTGTCTTAATAATTTCTGTTTTTATGTCTTAAAGTGTATGTCTTAATAATTTGCAAGATCCTTGTGTGTGTGAGAGAGAGATCAAGATTACCATATGTTGAGTTATTTGTAACTTGTCAGCTTTCAAATATGATGTAATGTGTTATTATTATCTTAAGACTATTATAATATCTAATCTTAACACTGCTGACTCGCATTTTGTTTTCATTCCTGAATGTGTCATCACTATCCTAATGTTTTATGTTTTAATCTCGTATCTTAGCACTCCTCTCCTATTATCTGATTACCCTCAGGTTGAATTGATTCCCGATCTAGGGTTTCACCCATGGGAGGTGCTGCACGGGCTTTTGATCCCTTGCATCAAATGACTTGGACTCAGATAAGTTCACTAATCAACCCCCGGTCCTCGTTCTTCTCAGTACTACCATTGCTCTGTTCTGCTTCAGTTTGTGATGCTTTACTGAAATTGGTACTTGGATTCATGTGTGGCATAGCTAATCTGGTGCATGTATTTTTTGGATCAATTACCATCTTTTCATTCTGTATTAAATAGCTCATGCTTTGTATCTGGAACAATGGAAGAACATTTGCTCCAATTGACTTCTTACTTTTTCCCTCAATGTTTCAGGGCACAACTAAGGGAATGCGAGTACTCTCCCTCTGCTACCTAAATAATATATTGGCATGTTTTTACTATGGTTACAATCTTCATGCATGCATTATTGGGATCCAAATCAGGTGGCCTATATTCAACTTGAACTATGCATTTATATAAAAGGTTGTACCTCTCTTGACTGTTTTGCTCAAGTGTTTGGAACTGGAGAATAGTAGTTGCGGCTTTTTTAAAATTCCAAAGTCCGATACGATAGGTATATATCACTACGGAATCGGGACCTTTGCCGAGTGCCCGTCCTTTGCCGAGGGCAGGATATGCACTTTCGGCAAAGAGGACATATGTCGAGTGTGCCAGTCCGGACAACAACACCGCGAAAGCGGACACTTTCGGCAAACTCCTTTTGCCGAGTGTGCGCATGCAACACTCGACATAGGTGTCTTCTTTCTCAAGTGTCAGCGGGCAACACTTTCGGTAAAGACTCGTCACCGTCACAACTAATTGCCGCCATTGAATCTTTGCGAGTGTCAACGCGTGGCACTCGGCATAGAAATTTACACTCCGCCTTTTTCCCCTTTTGATGAGTGCCGGTTTCAAAGCACTCGGCAACGGCGTCCTATGCCGAGTGTCCCGCTTGGGCACTCGGCAAAGATTTTATTTATTTATTCTCCAATTGCCTTCAAAAATTTTTCTCCTCAATACATACCACATGCCCTACTTCCTGCAAAAAAGTTTGGTGTATTTTTTAATTTATTTGCTATATATAACTAATTAATTATATTTCAAACAATTATTTTAATCGGGTGAAATATGAACTACACGTAAGTCAAATATTTAGAAAAAATGAGTGTAAAATTGATATTCATGTTAGTCAACCCAATTTAAGTCCCTACATATAATATGATTACTGTTTTCAAACATCTCGTTGCGGAAACACAACACCAAGCGTATGGGTGAACAATTTTTTAATTGTATAAAAAAGAAAATGAAGTCAAAAAATCATGAAATTCGACGAGTTGTCATCATACCGTATGTGGATGCTATGGTAAAAATTGAGAAGGTTTCAAATAAGTTGTCATCTACGTTGCTTAAAACCTGAAACATCTCCTAAGAAGTTTTGAGTTGTTGTGAGTGATCCCCTAAGTGATGGATTTATAGCGACGGTCAAATTGTGATTTGAGTTTGAAACTTTTCTATAGCTAAAAGACATCAAATATAGTGTCTAGTTAAAATTTATGGATTTTTCGGATCCGTTTGATAATTATAAAATTTTTTATTGCGTGTATGTCACATGTCGGGGAGATAGGGCCTAGGATTGCGGGCCCACGAGGCCCGCGCCCGGCCGAAGGCACCCCTAGGGGGGGCGCGCCTCCCCCCCTTTGCCGCCACCGTCTCCCCACGGCTTCTTTTCGGGAGTTAATAAAGTAAGAGTTCGGTTAGGATTATCTTAGGACTTTTTGGTGTGCAAGGGATATTCCAACTCTACAAGGAAAACCTTTATTAGGAAATAAATAGGATTTCTTGTAAAAGGTATTCCAATTCTATAAGGAAACTTGTAGAGAGATTGTTTGGATTACAAGTCCCACTAGGAGGGCTATATAAGTAAGGGGTATGTAATCTCTTAGGGCAACAAGCAATAAAGATCAATATAAGTAAGCCCTCGCGGCGCCGCCCCCCCCCTGCCGCCGCCACCACGCCCGGCGCGCCGCCGGGGCGGCACCACCTACGAGGCGCGCTTGCCACGTGTCACCCGGAATCGATCCGGTCTGTGGCCGGTGTATATAAATGGAAATGGTTCGTTTTCCATGATATTATGAAATTTGCATTGTTTAATTAATTTTAATTAATTTTACATGGTATTTTCAAAGTTGAATGGAAAAAATTTAGAAAAAATGGTTTAGGGAAAAGAAAAAAAATGAAAAAGGAAAATGTTTTTTTTAAATGTCTTCGTCGAGTGCAAAACAGGCTTGACACTCGGCTTAGAGGGCAGCGATGCCGAGTGCAGACCAAAAACACGCGGCAAAGAAAATGGCGCCTTTTTTTGTTGAAATGGCGCGGCGGTGAAATATTTTTGGCTGGTTTCTTTGCCTTGTGCAACTCTATGTCACCTAGCAAAGAAATGTCCTCGGATTATTTATTATTATTTTGTTTCTTTGCCGAGTGTCGCAGGTCCGAGCACTCGGCGAAGAGCCAAAGTGAATTTTTATTAAAAGGAAACCGACAACTTATCCACTCATCTCCCCCACTCCATCACTCTCTGCTGCACACTCGCCCACCCAGCCACCCGATGCGCGCCTCCCGCCTCGTCGGAGCCGGCCCGCACCGCGGCGCCCTTCCGTCGCCCCGGCCTCCGATGACCCCGCTACCCCGGCCCCGCCCCACCTCCCCGTCCCGCGCTGCCTTGACATGCCCCTGCCCCGCCCCGACACGCCGACGCCGCCCCGATCCAGCCCCGCGCCGCCCTTGTGACGCCCCGACCTGGCCCCACCCTGCCCCCACCCCGTCCCTCCCCGCTAGCGCCGTCCATGCACGGACACCCCGCATGGCCACGGTGCTTGTGCGCCGCCCGCCGGAGGAGGAGGTGGAGGTGGCTTGGGAGCAGTAAGGGGGAGGGAAGAGGGGGAGTAGAGGGAGAAAGGGAGGAGAAGGGGGCCGGATCGGAGGAGGAATAGGAGAAGGAGAGGGAAGAGAAGGGGGAGGAGGAGGAGGAGCAGAAGAAGGAAGAGGAGGAGGAGGAGGTCGCCCATCCTCCGCCACCGCTGCCGCCGTTCGTGGTCGTCCCACCTGCCCCATCACAGCTTAATAGGTACGCTCAATCCACTTCTGAATTCTAAAATCTCTAGTTTGCATATTTTTATTTATCGCAGTTGTTTCTTTCGCAGTCAGAGTCACATGGTGGCGAGTCCTGCTCCGAGTTCTTGGCATGGGCAATGGCCCACATCAGCCCAGTGAAGTCCGTCGAGCGCTACAACCCAGAGGCCTCGCCCGAGAGTTACAGCAACCCGTCCATACACTCCTGCCTCACGGCGTACACAGAGATGTGCAAGCAGGTCCATGGGCAGGACTTTAACCCCGCCAAGCACCCCATCGATGGAGAAATCGTCACGACATTGGGAGAGGGGAAGAAGCACGGGTGGTACTACATCGGCGACGGCGCAATCGACCCAAGCAGCACTAGGAAATTCACGGATATTCGAGCTAGCAGCTCGATCTTGAGGCCAAAGATACGCACACGACCGACTATGGTGTCGACACTACAGGTTACTTCTATTTCATTCGTTGTTCATTGATTTTTTTTTTTCATACCTTAGCTTTGCATTATAACATGTGGGTGAAATATTGTAGGCCGAGCTGGCGGAAGAGAAGAAGCGGCGGGAGGAGTCTGATGCTAGGAATGTAGCAATGTGGGAGTACATGCAAGCCTTTATCGCCAGCCAAGGCTATTCTGTGCCGCCGCCACAACTTTTTGGTCCTCTGCCACCAAATGGAGCCTGCTGGGGATTGAACGACCATGAGTTTCTACAACTTAAACTCCTAATGTGTCTATGAATATATATGAATGTGAATCGAATTAAATGTTGACTTTATTGCACCATGGTATGTGCATATGGATATGTGTTGTCGGCCATCGAGCCATTGTTTTGTTGCAGGTTTGGTAAACCTCACTTTGCGATGGAGGTGCTGCGAAATTTCTAACTTTTATCTTACTCGGCTTCTTTTTCACACGCTACTCTTCTTTGTGCAGCACCAATCAGCATCATCAAATGACCCACATCCAGAAGTACATAAATCTACGCCAGCGGTAGAATCTCCAGCTCAACAATATCTAGCTTTCAGGTGGGGAACAACTCAGCCTGGATCCGCGCCCTCATGATGGACATGTGAGGCATTAGTGCACTTTTGTGACTTGTGAGACATTAGTGTATTGTGAGACTATGTGACTTGTGTGAATTGTGATGGACTTTGTGAGACTTTAGTGTGACTTGTGACGGACTATGTGGATTTATGGATGGTTGTGATGATATGTGTGATATTATTTTCATATATATCTATTTATATATTTGTATTATTATAAACTGTTATGTATGTAATTAAAATCTGTTATATATGTGCTCCACAAAATAAAAAAATAAAAAGATATTCTTTATCGAGTGTTGTGGCCATAACACTGGCAAAGATTTGAACATCGGCAAAGATTTGAACGTTGCCGAGTGCCTTCAGGCGCGACACTGGGCAAAGTTTTTTTTAAAAAAAAACTATTTCTTTCATTGCCATGTGCTCGTATGCTTCACACTCAGCGAAAATATAATTTAAAAAATGGTTTAATTCTTTGCCGAGTGTCGACTCTTAGCTTTTCGGCAAAAAGAACTCCGTGAAAAAAAGTCCCGCCGTCATCATGCTTTTTTGTGCGCCATGTGCACCATGGACACTCGGCGTAGACTAAAAAAACACTCGGCTTAGGCTAAGCTGAGTGGATTGGAGCCTTGCCGTGTGCCCGGTAAAGAGCCCGAGTCCGGTAGTGTATTTCTAAGGCTATCATACTTATATCATCAAGAGACATCCCCTAATGACATGCTGGCCAGCTTTGCATTTTTATTCTACTATGCATATCTGCGTTGACTGATGTGGCTTCTACAAGTGAGGAGCCAACAGGAGGTTGTTCATGTGCATCAAAATTTGAAATTGTTGATGCAAGAGATTCTGAATCTATGTCATAGAGGCATAGTTCAATTTGAATCTATGTGAAAATTTCAAATTGTTGATGCAACATAATAGAAGAGATGCATGTGACAAGAGAGTACGTTGATAAGAAAAGAGGCAACACTTTTGCTTGGGCAAGTTTCTGACAGTGGTGTGAAGAGTCATGTATTCCTGATTGTTTTGAGCATCTTTATGTTATTTTTTTTTTTCTTTCCAAAGCCTGCTTATTTTACACTTTATCATGAGTCCATGAACTGCAAGATATATATGTTTGTATTGTTTTCTTGTGAGGATGCTTTTATCGATCTTGGGAATACCTCATTGGTACATGATGTTAGTATGGTTTCTTGTTTTGTTTACTTGCTGATATTTTTGTATTAACTGGACACGTTAATTTGATAACGATTGATCATTATTTCTAGCTTAACTAATAATGTTTTTTTTTGTCCGGTGGGTCTCATGTGATAGATTATACATGACAGATTAATAATTATTGTACTAACAATTTTTTTTGGTTCGTAACAGCCAACAGGCAGCACCAAAAGGTCGGCAACATCTTGGTATTTGAAACAGGAGGTCAACCTAAAAGCTAAAGACACTTACAATTGTTGAAAATAACTTGCAAATTTGCTCATAAGTTAGCATTAGAACTAAATTAGGAACAAAGTTGTATTTATTCGTCTGAGATCTAGTCATGTTAATCATCAGTTTATCAAGAGCTACTCTGTTCATCAGGCAGGAGACATTTTATGATATCAGACAGGCGGACATTTTATAACCGGTATTTGTTCATGAGTGGAGCCATGATATTTCTTTGGCCCCACGGTGGGTGCCAATGTTGAAACTGGGGTTTCCAACAAGGTCAAGGTACCTCCGCCCGAGCGGTGCTCCAGGGGAGTGGGTATGGCTAAACGACTAAGTGTAAAACGCTCAATAATAAATGGGAATAAATTTCATTCACCAACCAACAATATGAAGGACTGTGCCTCCTTATTTATAGTTTATACAAAAAGGTGTAGATGCCTAGTTACAATTCTACCCCTCTAGATGCCTGGCATATTCCGATCTCTTTTCCTCTACCCAGGGGGCCTTCGCATCCTTTCATGTCTTGGACCGCCTTAGCCTGATGGGCCGGCGTTCGGCCCATTAAGGGCTCGACTCCCTTCTTTTGGCCCTCTGGGTGGTGTCTCACTACACCACAACCCAATTGGACGTCTGACCAATGGTCGGTATAAATATCGAAATCGCGACGGTTGGTCGGTCGGTATATCTTAGTAACAGACGGTCGGTCGCTATATCTTACTATTGCGGCCGAAGATTGATCGCTATTTTGATTTTAGTTTAGCGTTAGACGGTTGGTCGACATAACTCATTTACTGGGTCCATTGGTCGGTGGGTATTCGAATTTGGGCCTGCCCGCCCATGATTTAGCCCATTTGCGCGCGAGCTTGTCTCTGTTACCGCTCCAACGCTACACAGGCCCACACAACAGCGTCTATCAAGTCCCGAAAATAGCCACAGCGCGCCCGTGAAGCCTGAACCAAAAATATCGTATCGTTTCGTCCCCAAATCCCTTGCTCGATCTACGACCTCCACAGCCGCCACCCCCAAATCCCGTGTGCTGCCCTAACAAATCCAGCACTGCCGCTGCATTCACCACCAGATCCACGTGCGTCTATAGCTGCAGGCCGGGAGTCTCGACGGCGGCGGCGGCTGCTGCTCCCCACCGGCAGAGATGGCTGCTCCTCCCCACCGGCGGCTGCTCCACCCCACCGACGGCTTCTCCTCCCCACCGGCAGCGACACCTGCTCCTCCCTACCAGCGACGGCGCCTGCTCCTTCCCCACGGCGTCGGCACCTCTCCCAGCAACGGTTGGAGCCCCCAGATCTGGTGGCGGCAGACCACGTTGACGCCACCTTCTACACCAGCACGGCGGCGCCTCCTCTTTCCCAGCAGCAAGCAAGCCTCTAGAACCGGTGACTCTGCTGTTGGAAGGTAGCATCATCTGACGCTTTCAAAATCAGCCCTTGTTGGGATTGTTGTTTACCTGTGACCCTGCTTAGTTGTGTAGATATGTCTCCGTGCCCACAACATGTTTGTAAATTTTCTTCTGAGATTGGAAAAAAAGAGACGTATATTATTTTTTATATTATGTGAAATCAGATTCCTGATCTGAGCTTTCACTTCTGTTGTGGTTGCAGATTGGACTATTGGGAGAGCCATTTAATTCCATTGGTGTTCATGGTGTTTCGTCTATTCAGTTGGTGCTCTTTGCAGCTCCAGAGGATGCTCAACATGTGAAGCTGCCATGTTGGTTCCGTTGATAATATCATGTGAGTTAATCCTATGCTTACCCAGCTTGTTCAGCCATGGAAAAAACTATTTGGTCCTCCATTGATCCAGTAGTTAAAAGGAGCGCGTTAATTGTTTGAATTTTTATGGGTAACTTCATGCTTTGAGCAATTTTCTAAGTGCATATATATGCAATATCCTGTAATACATTTCACAACATCTTTTAATGCTGCAGAGCTTGTTCTTTCGTCATCACAAACTGAAAACGTACTGTGTCAAGGTTGCCTTGAGTCAAAAAGCAACCCCTTGCCGCATCATATACATGTAAATACAGGTAAGCAGTTTGAGCAAACATTGTGCTACATATTCTTGTGCCCAAATAGCTATGGTTTTCACCACTGGTTAGATAATTAATATGATAGTTTTGATTGTAGCACACATATTTTCTCTTATATTCAGAAACAAGAGCAGAGTTGGTCATCTCTAGTCTTACTTAAGTTATTTTAAAGCATTTGGCAGGAGTTTTGCAATGCAATGCTCTGAGATGTCATATCGGCTTCAGGGCTTCATATCAACAACAAACCATAAACCTACTGTTCTTGAGAAAACCTTAAACCTACTGTTCTGGGTAAAAAAAAAAAACAAGAAAAGGGACTGAATGCAATTGATGTATGCCCATTCCTTGTCTGAAAGAAATTGGACTATAGGTTCAGAACATGAAACCATGAATAGAATAAAATTTGCTTGCTCAACAACTCAAGATTGTCCTGTGTTTAACCATTGAATTATCTGCCAGCTCCATGTGGACCAGGACCATCAATATTAAGGGACAGCAGCTCGGCATTGATTTTTTTGGGTAAGAAGACTAGCTTTCATGTTCTGTGCATGTTGACAGGATCTGCAGCTCACTTAAGACTTAGTACGTACTTGTATGAATTTGTGGCAAACAATTCATCAATATGCTTGTTGCTGCAGGGCAAGTGAGCTAGAGAGGAGCACAACAAGCCTTTCAGCAATTTCTTTTCCACATGCTTGGATGCTGCTACCACTCGTCAATAAGAAGCTGATCACAGTGCTAATAGATGTGCAACCAAACTGTATGGTTGTGGATTTTGAGCTTTTGCCCAATGTCTGATGGTTTTAGTTGACAACACATGCATGTTAAGCTAGGTTTAGACTTGTTTAACATCAGCTATATGCATATACCTTTGAACAAGGACTAGTCCAATGTCAAGTGGAAATGTACTTGTGATACATGAATCATTGTATGTCTAATGTGATTACTTTTGTATGACCGATGCTTATGGCTATAATATAATTGTAAGCTATGATGAGCTTCTTTGTTATGATTTTGTATTGTCCAAAATGGAAATGTTAATTGGATGTTTCATTGATCGTATGATTATTAGTAGAGATTAATGTATAAACAAATAATATTGTGCTGTAGAGTGTCTGATGGTTGGTCGCTATATAATATATAGGGTCAAACCATTGGTCGCTATATATTTCACATACCGTCGAGCAGTCGGTCGCTATATATTTCACGCATGCCGTCGAGCGGTCGGTCGCTATAAACTTATAGCAACCGGGTTATATCGACCCGACTACATTGGTCGCTATATGTTTATAGCGACCGTGCGTATGTCGCTATCTTGGACATATAGCGACCATCCGTAGCTTCGCTATAGATAGGTTGTGGTATAGTGTCTGTGCCGGGGCGACCTTCGTTTACTCTCCCCACACTTGAACCCTAGGCTTCGGGCCGGATGTCTTCGCGTGTTCAGAGCATATCCTTTCAGTGCCGGCGAGGACCTCTGCGTGGCTGGAGCCTATCTTCTTGTCGCCGGGCGGAGACCTCCGCGCCCCCCCACGCATGGCGAGTAGAGACCAGAGGACCTAGCGGAGATGCAACCTTCGTCTAAGATGTTAGTCATGTTACTCATCAGTTTATTAGGAGCTGTTCTCTCCGTCAAGGCGGGCAGACATTTTATTAGGAGCTGTTCTCTCCGTCAAGGCGGGCAGACATTTTATAATATCAAACAGGCGGACATTTTATAATTTGCTTATATGTAAGCACAAGCGACTTGAGATTGACACAGGCAAGCAGACGTAACACACCCTGGTCTTGCTTCCAAACGGCGTCGGGGAAGGCAGAACGGGGAGGGGCCCAGGGGGGCGGTCCCAAGGAAATGGCAAGCCGCATAAATCCCAAATCTGCACGGCACCTGTTTCCAAAGTAGCCCAGGGTTTGGGTTTGCGGGGCGAGTATATATACTGGGGTTTCCTCTCCCTTTCTCGGTCCAAGGTCGGTCCAAGGCAACTACCGCCGCAAACCTAGCACTCAAGATCGGGAGAAGAAGAGGTGAGCTTGAGATGGAGAGAGAGGTCGCGGCGATGGCTACGCAGCTTGAGTCGTCGGTGGGGCTGAAGAGGAAGAAGCACTTCAGGTTCGCAGACGATCCCCGCCACGTCGAGCTTTATGGAGGGTTTGTGGAGGTCATCGACGAGTACCGGATGGAGAAGACCAAGGACGGGAAGGGCAGCGGCGACGGCGCCATCACCGAGCTCCAGAAGACCAAAGGCGGATCCAAGGAGGAGGGCAGCGGATCCAAGGAGGACGCCAAGCCAGCGGAGTCTGGATCGAAGGAGGGTGCCAAGCCGACTGGGGGCCGGAAAAGGACCAAGATCAAGACGGTGAAATACAAGATTGACAAGTCGTCGAAAGCTTTATTCGACCTGAAACATATCTCCTTCCATGTATCTAGTCATGATGAAGCCTACAATGCCGCCCTCCGGAAGTACCTCGAGGCGTCGAGGAACATCTTCGAGCAGTTGGAGGAGAAGGGATACGCCTACTACGAGAGGGAGGAGGAGGTCACCGACGACGACGAGGATCCGAATTCTGTTTCAAGTGTGTCTTAATAATTATAAGTATAGTTCATATATGATATAGGTGTCTCCAGCATTGCTCAAGCTTCTCACATAGCCATCGGCTGTGAAGTTGTGGATAACAAGTTCATGATCACTTTGCACAGACCTCATCAAAAGAGCTTAGGTGTGTTTATCTTCCAATGTTGTCATATTTTGACATGCTCCCTCGTATTATCTGTTCTTAGTGTTATAGCAATGTTGCTTGATTTAAGTCACAAGAAAAATTGAGGTATACATTTGAAATTTGTATTGTTTGATGTGAAAACTGAATTAATTTTGGATGTGTGTGCATTTTCTATTAAACCTAAACAGTTCCTTTTTGTCCTCTGTTGATGACAGATAGTCACTTGTGCGAAACTGAGCTGCATCTTTTTGTGTTTTTTAATCACAGTTAAACCCAGGTAGTTCCTTTTAATCTTCTGTTAATGACAGAGTCAGAGAGCCACTTGTATAATAGCAATCATCAGCCAAGAAAAAGCGACTGGTGAGCAATATGCCAATATGCATACAGACACGACTACTGAATCCATTGGATCCAGTTCTTTTTTTTTTTTTATGAAATATTAGATCCAGTTCTTACAAAGATTCGCTGAACAGACCAGAGAGATTGGTGAGTCCCCTTCTCCCACTCTGATTCCATTTCGTGTAACGAGATCATGTCCAGTTCAGGGAAGAACGCGTCGAAGCTCTGTCTCTGACTTCTCATTCTCTGCCATTGCGTATTAATTCTCCCGTGTCTTATTTCATTATTTTTCAACTGACCAAGTTGAGGACTCTAATGCTGCAGAGCTTATTGCTTGCTTGTGGTCTGCAAACCGCTGTGTCATACCATTCTTTGCTTCTGCTATGCTGTTCTCATTCTCTGAAATGGCTAAATCTGCACTATTATGGTCAATATGTAGAGGTTCGTGATGAGAGGGCTATCTTAAGTTAGTTTTTTTTTTTAACTCAAAGAAAAGGATTCTTTATGAAAAAAGAAAATCGCTGTGAATATTCTTCTGTTAGTTTCCTTTTTGGGGTGCAAAGAGCCTGTTTGGATGCCATGGACTAAAGTTTAGTGTGCATGGCTTTTTGGCCCTTTAATCCCTAGGGAGCAAAACACATGA
>JADLZK010012768.1:0-64999 GCA_015847255.1 Hyparrhenia diplandra
CTAAACAAACTTTAAATATTTTTTGTACTTTTCTTTTTTCAAATTATAGTTTACTTTTACGTTTTTCTAAATCTATTTTTTTTTACTATGTATCTAGACATAATATATAACTAGGTGCATAAGAAAAGCAATGTATCTAGAAAAATAAAAGTGAACTACAATTTGGAAACGTAGGAAGTATACTAATACTTAGGCCAGTCTCTCAATGGGGTTTCATAAGCGTTTCATGCATATAAAATACACTACTGGACTCGTCCGATTTCCCGTCATATAAACTACAATTTTCATGGCGCCACATCGGAAAAGTCCACTTTTTGCATGAAACTCGAGGAGAGAAGAGAAAAGTTTCATCTTGGTGAAACTATCTTGGCAACCAATTCCAACTATCTCTCGAGTCATGAAATTAAATGCCTATGAAACCACGAGATGAAACTCTCCATTGATAGTAGGGGTTTCATCCAAGTTTTCATTTCATTTTATATGACATGACGCCTTTGAAAACAACGAAATGAAACTCTTCACCGTTGAGATCGCGCTAACTGCGGTACATGGGGTGGGTCAGCTAAGTCTCCGGGGGACGTCACGGCGCGTGAAGGCGATGGCGGACTCCCAACCGACGCCCGCCGCCACCACCCCGCGGCGCCGGCTACCCTTCCTCGCCCTCGTCCTCTTCCTTCCCACACCTCGTCCCCTCCTCCTCGAGACGCGGTGGTGCTTGCGAGGTCGCGGCGACAACTCGCGCTTGGCCCGATGCAGCGCGCCGTCTTCATCGCGGGCTGCCCGGCCGCCATATCGTCATCGTCGGATCCTTTATCGACTGGCCCGACCGTGTACGCCGACGCGCCCGACGAAAGCCCATGGTGCCGGCGGAGAACCAGGCAGCGCGCCAGCTCTCCCCATTCTCCACCCTCCAGTGCTTGGCCCGTAAAGAAGCTCGCTGGCTGCTTTGGCGGATCAACGCCCGGGTGTGCCATCGCGGCGAGGGCCAGGTGGCCATGGTGGACAAGGGTGACGGCGTCCGGGTTGGTGTGGCGATTCGGGGCGGCGATAGCGGATCCCGACACTCCTAGAGGCGGGGCGCCGGCGTGCCATACGGCGATTCCTACCGGCGAGGCGGGGCCTCCCCTACCCCAGCGCATGACCCTGGCGGCCGGCGTTCCTCCATTGGAGATGGCGCCTCGCCGTTGGATTCAAAGCCCGTCGGAATTCAAGAGGAGGGACGGGCCGGATCGAGCACACGCGTTCTCCCCAAATCCGTCGTCACCGTGATCGGATCCGTTGCCTCCATGGCGGACTTCGGTTCTCCTTATTTGGACCCACCATCCCCAAACCTCATGCGCTGGCGCGCATAAGCTACAGTGGGAGTGCCCAAGGTGGAGGTCGAAAAAGGAGAGGATGGGGCGCTTGATTCGATGGCGACTTCCCGTCTTCAGCGACGACGACGGCGGCGGCGTTGCTCACACATTCTAGCGGTGAGGAACGACCTCTCTTTCGTCGAGGGATAGGTGCTTCTCCAATAGCGACCATTCAACGTCGCGATGCACCCTAGCAACCCGGTAACACGAGTCGGCAAAGCATATCCATCGCCGGATCGATCCACATTCCGATTTTTGGATCAAGCGTGGGCGGTTTGCGGTCGCGATGGGGATGTCCGGAAGGCGACATACCACTTTGCCTTCTCGGCGGGCGTTGAGGTGAGGTGGGGTGTCCATGGGTTCAATTCTTCAACTCTATGGATGCCGGTTGATCTTTTAGTATACATATCTTCATGTACTAAAGTTTCTTTTTGTTCTTAGATTCTCGTAATAATTTGGTTGTGTGTGGTAATGCCAGGGCTTTGGTTGTATTGTGCGCCAGCAGAGGCCGGAATGTAATTCCGTTATCTAAAAAAAAGTAGCTAAGTCTCCGTTTGGATTCATTAATGATAATAGTTAGCTGGCTAATATCACTATTATCTGATTTGGTCCGTATAGTGGGATAGCTGTTATCTCAAGTTCTAGATAAGCTAGTCTATTTTCTATATCAGCTTGGATCCAAAAGAGACAATAAATTCGTAGCAGATAATTACTATCCGCAATGATTCAAACAAGGCCTAAGTAACTTTACTTTTACAGTTGACCAAACGCTTCATCGCCCAGGCACAACATTTGGCTCGACTACTTTTTGTCATGCCTATGAGGGCCTAGTCTAACTGTAGTGGCTTTGCCGGGGCCGTCCACAACTATGTGCTCCCACTCGTGGCTTGCTCACGACAATATGTGCCTCACATGCTGTTGGACTTATTCATTCTTTACTCTATCGTCGGCTCTTATACCCCTTATTGGCTTCTCCACCAGCACATATGGCAACGGCTGGGATAAGACCCTAGCCACCCACCATCTTAGGGAGGTGGGGGGTGGCCTAGCTGCGTGGGGGCATAGCCCCCCCAACCCCCCAGTTGCTACGCAGGGCACGCGGTGACACTATGGCCTCGATCAACTTATGCGACTATGTAACTAATATAGGAGGCCGATTGGCTAGTTCAACATGAGTTTTTTTTTTTTTTTTTTTTTTTTTGAGAAATCCGGTTTATATTCATTAACTTTTCTGGCGGTTTAGAACCCAATGCTTACAACAATACTCTTGAAAGAAAAGAAAATTGCATTTAGGTCCTGCAAGCTTCTCGGTCATCCTCATCCTCATGGGCCGGAACAATCATGTTGAAGCCGACCACCCTCCCGACGAAGAAACTTCAAAGGTTTTAATCGGTGCCAAGAGCAGCATACTGGCAGCACCAACATGCTTTTACCCGCTGAACGCTCAGGCCTAACAAGATGGTCAACAACCATCACATCACCGACAATATGGAGTCGACGCATCAACCACCGACATTCCCGGCACGACGGGACACAGAACGCCCTGGAGAAGAAGGAACCCACCAGAGAAGTGGTAGGCATACCTCCCTCGAGCATCGCCAGAGAGAGTGTCGTCGCCGATGCTAGCCCCGGTGAAAACAAGGGAGGGACAAAAGTACCGCTCGCCGACAAACTCCGGAGCTTCAAACGAACCACCAGATCCGGCGAGGTAGCAGCAGACCAGCCCATCGGCCGGCAAAACACAAACCGGGCGAGGTGAAGAAGGTGCCGGTGAATCTTATTCTCTAAAGGCAGCGGCGGCTCCACCATCCGCATGCTCACAAACGCCGAGTTAGCGCCACCGCAACGGAAAAGACGACGGGGAACTTATTCCTTCGCGACAATGTTGTCCCCGTTTCACCATCGTGAGCCAGAGCACCAAAGCTTAGAAAAAATAGTACCTAGACTACCGGCCAATAGGTGATCCACAGTCTTCCCCACCTCCCGACGCCCAAAAGGCCATCGGAGGCAAGGAAGATCGCCGATTTCCCCGACGGAGATCAGGAAGCCGAGCGCTTCTTTTTTGTCTGTCCGCACTGTAGTGACGAGAGGGTTCGAGAGAGGCGGAGAAGCTGTTAGCATGAGTAGCTAATGAAGTGAAAGGTCGTGCTTGGGTCGAAGGCACAACCCATGGGTAGGCACAACAGACCACAAATTGGGATATTGGGCTGGCCATGCCGTCATGAAGCCCGTGTTTAACCGTCCGTTTTGGCATCTATATATCTATATATATTATGAATTTTGCATGTGAATTATTTTGATCCTGCTCGCTTGTGATAAAGTGAAGGTTGTGGCTGCGGCATTTGCTAAAATTGCACGCGAATATAACACTGTGCGCAGCTGCGGCCGCAGCTGGAACACACCCCATTATATGAAGCAGGAGTATTTCGTCAAAATTGGTCAATGGCACATCAGGAATATACGACTGAGAGTCAACCTACATCCTCGAGACGCATATGCGAAAAGGTCTCGATGCAAGAATCGTCCCCAGTTGACCAACCGAGCTGGAGTAAAGCTCAAGCACCAGCACAGTCACCGGACGGGGCTTAACCACCGGCCCAGCACGGATCTCAGAGCAGATGCACTAGCCGATAGGCAAGCTCCATGCTGAAAGGGTCCCGGGGAGAAGCCGAAGAATCTTCGACGGTTGAGCTGTACCTTTCGTGGATCCCCTGCCGCTAAGCCCAAAACAAAAGTCCCTTTTTAAAACACGCACCTCACCATACCTCTTCCTACTAGTTTATCAGTGTACCGAGTTGGAGTAATTAAAAGGCCACACCCACTCGCGCCACACTTTAGCTTCCCACTGCCCACATGCGCGCACAGTCCCAAGCTAAGCTGAGCTAGTGTAGCAAGGCACACCCCAGCAGCAGCTGAGCTCGCAGTTCCATCATCACGGCATCAGGGAAGGTCGCCGCCGTCGGTCTCGCCATCGCCATGAGCAAGGAGAAGCACCACCGCGACTGGATCCTCCGCCGGTGCTGCGGCGCCATCGCCGCCTGCATCCTCACGCTCTTCGCCGTCGTCGGCTTCATCGTGCTCGTCATCTACCTCGCCCTCCACCCCTCCAAGCCGTCCTTCTACCTCCAGGACGTCCAGCTCCGCTCCATCGACCTCAGCGACCCGGCCATCTCCCTCGACCTCCAGGTACGCATTTACGACGTGTTATTCTGATTCCATTTGGACCCTGGATGGATTTCATGCCGGCCGGCACGACGTACGTACGTACGCAGGTGACGATCGCTTCGCGGAACCCGAACGACCGTGTGGGTGTGTACTACAAGACCCTGGACGCGTTCACGACGTACCGGGACGAGCCGGTGACGGTTCCGGTGTCGATGCCGGCGATCTACCAGGGCCACAAGGACGTGTCGGTGTGGTCTCCGGTCATGTCCGGCGACGCCATCCCCGTGGCGCAGTACGTGGCGGACGCCATGAAGCAGGACATCGCGGCGGGCTACGTGCTGCTCCACATCAAGGTGGACGGCCGCGTCAAGTGGAAGGTCGGCAGCTGGGTCTCCGGCGGGTACCACCTCTTCGTCAACTGCCCCGCGCTGCTCGCCACCAGCGGAAGCGCCGTCGGCGGTGCGTTCGCCTTTAGCGCCGCGTCGGGCGGGCAGGGCGGCGTCGCAGTTCCCGCCGGCGTCAATACCACCGTCTCGCTCAAGTTCACGCACCCGGCTGACTGCCATGTCGACGTGTGACATGACGAGGAGGACGGGTGTTCGCGTGAGAAGGATCAACGACGTTGCTCGCTTTCTTGCATGTGTAGCTATCGATCCAGCAATTAATCTTCTTGTAGCAAATGATGTTCTTATGTATTTTCCATTTTACGAACCGGCCTGTGCAGAATAAGTTATTAATAAGTTTCCGATATATTATATTAATTACCATAGTAGTAATATTTTATTTATTATCCGCGCACCCAAATAAATCTCACAACTATTTGAACTACGTACCATATATATGGAGTAAATTTGCACTCAAGTGTACAACTGATGATCCCAGTAGTCGTTACTGTACTTGATACGATATATCATCTCCTTTATTTCTGTGCGTTCCATTGAGCTGTGCGTAACATGGCCATGTCCCCTTGGCTTACGGACGAGGCGGCAGTTTCGAGCAAGAGATATAGAAGCAGGTACGCGTGCCGGCCGTTTTTCAAGGCCCGTAGTACGTAGAAACGACTCGTTGAAAGGGGAACAGCAGGATTTGAGAGCGCGGAGAGCGACCCAGCACCGACTATCACTATAAACAACGCTCTCTCCTGCGTGCGCAGGCAGGTCGATCGGCCATGATGGCATAGCAAGTTTGGCCGCGCGTCACGTCGTGATCGCCCACCCTGTGTATGTGTACCAAGAGGGGCAAAAATCATGTAAAAAATCCAGAGGCTGCTAGGTGCTGTATTATCAACAAACGGATGATGGCTGATCGATCGGCAATCATCGCCCCAGCGCCAATTGTATTAGTATTATTATGAGCCTGAAAAACTAGCTCGCCGCGCCGACACGCTGGCGCCGCGTTTCGCGTGGCTCGCAGTCGCAGCGACCGACCGACCGAACGCGCCTGACGTGTGGAGTGAAGCCGAGCCGACGCGCGCACGTACGGCCGCGGCAAGTGACAGGTCGAGAGCGCGACCACACAGCGCGGCGCACCTGGGAAGTGCGACGGCGAGGGGCGAGCAGTCTCCGGCCGGACGGCGACGCTCCAGCGGCAGCGGTGCGGGCGTCAGGGGACGGACGACGTATGCAGAGAGAGAGAGAGGGAAAGCCAGCCCATCATAATCATCATCATCGCCGGAATGCCAGCCCATCATCATCCGTTGGCGATCCGCACGTCACACGAATGGGCGCCGGCCTGGCCTGCCAACCAGCGACGTACATGGGCACGCAGGCGGATTGGGCCGCAAACTGCCACGTCATCGATGGGCTGCACAAGGGGCTTCATGCCCTGATCAGACGAGACTGTTTCGGCCCACGCAACCCAGCAAAGACCTACCCGACTTTGTTGTCATTCGCGGATCGATGGGCCGAAACAGTCTCTTCGCCAAAAAAAAAACTAGCGCTACTGAGCCGCGATTGTGTCCTATCGCCGGATTGGCCGGCCTTCCCTCGCCTCCGGTGGCCTTTGTGGCACCTATGAGCAACTGATCCGGTGGGCACTGTCATATCCTCTCCTATTAGGATAGTTCTAATTAGTTTTAAGTGAATCAGCGTTGGAGTTTGTCTTCCATGGCTTCTCTACTGTCGTGTGCTTCAACGATGAGCGAGTACCGATGGTGGCTGCTGGGTGTGTGGTGCTTTGCAACAACATCTTTTGCAGAGGACTAGACACTAACGCGTATGCCACCGAAGGTTTCCTTTGTGTGTTGTGTGTTCGATTCCTCTTCGTTCTTCTCTAAGTAGGCCATGCCCATGCATTCATCGACAGTTCCGGTCTTGTATAAGCCCTTGTATGACGGAGGGTACGTGGAGGAGTTTTGGTGGATGTATCCATGGGGATCGGGTGTCATCCATCCATATTTTGCCCCTCCAGGACTACAATTCTCGTGGACATATGAGAATTTTTTGTGCAGGTTAGCTATCCACCTTCCCATATGTTCGAGGTGGTATATTTAGACCCCTTAGTTGGTTTCTTGTTCATCGTCTGGGGTTGGCTAGTGAGGCGATTGGTGTCACATCCGGCTACAATGAGGAGATGATAGCTTGCCTTTGGCCAGTGCGTTCAACAAATCAATCGCACGTTGGGCTTGTTTCTTATGGGCCTTCAATCTTTTTTCATTTTAAGATTCTTCTCAAATTCTAAAGTTTGAGAAGAGAAGCGCACGAAGAAAAAAAAGAAGGAAAAAATCCGGTGTTGTATGACTCTAAAAACACTTGAGTGGTGGTGGGTTAGTTTTGATAAACTTCGGTCTTGAGTAGCTTGGCCATGTTTATGATGTCTTTTTTGAAGTGCCCAAAGGCATTCTTCAGAAATTAGATTTCTACAAGTCAGCTTTTTTTTGGCAAAGCGACAACCACAAGAAAAAGTACATGTTACTTGTTGGTATTTCTAATGTCACTATAACAAAAGGTGGAGTTAATCTCACCTTAGGTCATATGCCATTAGAGATACTCGGTGTGGTTCATCTCTTAACACTACTATGTGCTAGGTTGTCATCCCCAAGAAGCAATGCTAGGAAATGCATAGGTGATACTTGTGAATGTGTTGTTTGCAATCTAAGAAAAAATAATAATAAAAAGGTCTATCCGCAAGCGCACAGATATAAATACCACTTTGTAGCATTTCACCGGGAGTAATCCAGGTTTTGTCATTTATATTCTACCACATGGAGGAATAATTGAAAGGTGGGCGCGAATATAATTAATAAGTGGCATACTTATGAGAGATTTTATCACTATTGCTAACTTTAGCGGGGGTTAGCCAATAATAATGATGATATGATAATGATAAATAAAGGCGAGAGGCATCACACACGAGAGATAGGAAATAACTACTACAAGTTAGACTTAACATTGGACTACTTTAAGAGACAGAGTTCTTCTATAGCATTTAATCTACTAAGTCATTACATCTACTCTAAGACATATGTTATCATATATAGCATAGTAAACTCTAGATCATGTATCCGCAGGCGACTATCAAGGAAAATCAAGAGCGAAACAAGATATTCCCCATAATCATTGTCCACTTGTCTTATAGACGGAGGGTGGATTCCAAAGGACTCAACAGATTTGTCACTCCCGCGATCTACCACACGACCGAATATAAGGTGCATTTCGCAGGTAAATCATATATAAGCACCACGCTTACATAAATATCTTTACCACCTAACCCACTTTCAGTCTTGAATTAGGCTCTACGAATAGATACATATATCTATCATAAACTACATCTATATCAATCATACTATTAAAATAAAGTAAGAACATAGCAAACAAACACATATTATTAATAAAGTGCAAAGTCATAGATACAAGATAATATTCGTACCGTAAAACTTGAAGATCTAGAACTCTAGGTAGGCACACCCAGCTCTAATTGGATCTGTCTGCTAATCAACTTGGATGAACTAGAACTAGATGAACTAGAACTAGAACAAGTAGCTAACCCTAATCTACGGTGGAGATACTCTCTTCTTCTTACGCGACTTGGTCGATGATGACTAATAATGAATTACAATGAATTAGGGTTTAACCACGGGGCAGAGGTCTTTCTTATATAGGCCTCGGCGATGAACGATGACCATTGGATCAAACCGACCTTCAATAACGGTGTAGATACAACCTCAAAGTCGGTTATAAACCGACCTAGAAATCCCTGAGGTTGACAGGTGGGTCCCACGGCGGCCGGCCAAAATGAGCTTTGGCGGCGTGGTCCTGCCTTCCCTCGGCCTCACGGTTGTTTCTAGTGTTCTCTCGGTGTCTTCTAGAATGTTTTAGTCCACTTTTCGGATTGAGTTACTTCACGGTCAAGTCTTGTCATCATTTGTCTTGTATATTAGGAACTTTCTCCATTCTTCTCTACATTTATCTGTTAAGTCCCGGAAATACATAAATCACCAAAACTCGTGGAACTTATTAGTATAAACCTCTAAACTAAGTATTTATTCAATTTATGTCCTTATTTCATCTCTTGTTGACATATAAAAGTATATGATAACAGGTGTCAACAAGCTTCCCCAAGCTTAACCTTTGCTAGTCTCTTAGCAAAGCTTTTTCACTGAGAGTGGATCGAGGAGTTGCTACAATAAATTATCTTCTCACAAATACACATGTCATTAATTTAAAATTCTCCTCCAAAGATAAGTGAAACATTCGATCTTCTAACTTTCTTTTATTACCGAAAAATATGGGGCTTTTACGCACTTAAATCTTGGATAATTGAAAGACGAGAACAATCAGTCAAGCACTATGTCTCAAACTCTTCATTTCACCTCTGTTTTGGAGTTTTTATAGATTTTCAAAATAAAACTCGAGTTTCTATTGTATGACCCTTTCAAATCTCTCATATGTGGTATTTTTGGATCCTTACCAAGGCAATGATGTTATGCCTTCTCTCAAAGTATGTGGTATTTGTGGAACATGGCAAGTGTATCATGCCTTCTCTCAACCTATCTACTAAAGCTTATATCCGGAGCTCAAAGGTGGGAGACAACGTATACATACTTGCAAAGCATATATTGTAAAGTCAAACAACGGATCCAAAGGAACAAGTCATACAATGTGAGTGTATGGAATGTATTTGTGAGGTGGATATGTGATGGTGATGGGATATAATGATCCTAATTCTACTATGCTCCTTTGAAGAAATTGATATCTCTTTTTGAAATTTTTTCCAAAGACATAAAAAGAACTTGGGCTAGCTTTTTTTTTTATTTTTCGAGAGGCGGGCATCTAAGTACCCATTGTTTTTCAGTTGGACACTTGTCCATTTTTTACTCTCTTTTATTTTTCTCTTTCTTTTTCTTTTTAGGGAGGTAGGCTCTACTCGCCCGTAGGACACTTGTCCATTTTTCATCTCCCCTTTTTCTTTCTTTTTGTATTGCCCCAAGTTTCTTCTTTTTGCCAAACAGATATTTGAGAGATAATAAATAAAAAAAAACACATGGAGCATAAATGGGGTTTTGAGAATAAATATAGGGATGAGGAATATTTTTGGTGTTTACTCCCAAGGTAGGAGTGAAACATTTTTTATGGCTAGCAAATGGATGAAGGGTTCGTGGTGTGTATATATGGTGTGGAATATATGGAGATGTATGTGAAATTGTATGACAAGTTTCCAAGGGTCTCAAGGGTTGACTAAACTCAATACTAAACAAGTAGTAGATAAAAGAGTTTTCCTATTCTAAAATATGTATATGGCTATGGTAGGAATTTCATAACTCTCTGTCATATAGGAAACTCATCATGCAATTTTCAGATTTTCACAAATCAAATCTCGAATTTAGTGTAACTAGGAGTAAGATAAATAGCAGCTCGGACTATCTCATATCATATCTATCAATTACCTAGATTAGCTTAGATGTATGCTCCCACGTAATTTCAAGCTCAAAGCAAATTTCTCAAGTCTAAATTTTATTTATAGCATGAGAGAATTTTTAAACCAATGATAGGTATTTGTAAGAAAATAAAAGCGAGCAACTATTCATCATCTCCAAACACAAGAGATAGCTACTATTTTTTTATTCAAACAAACTTAAAACAAACTAATTATACACACTCTTTTTATTTGATTTTTCAAGGTTATTCATTTTTTTTAGCAAACAAAGCAAAGCAAATTTAAACAAACTATAATATAATATAATATAATATAATATAATATAATAGATAACTGCCAGGGTTATAGGGACTTACTGGCCACTTGGGGGCGGCTCCCCAAAGCTGGTGTTGATGCAAAGGTTCAACGGCGCCCGCGACGGCAGCGCCCAAACATGGCACTAATCTCATCGGGATTTGGTGTTCAATGGTCTCTCTTATGTCGGTGATGTTACGTTACTCGTAGGGCATTCCAATTTCTCGGTCTTGATAATAGTTAACCTGGTCATACCTCATGTCACGGGCGGTGTTGTACAGTCCTTGGAACGAGTACGCGTCATGTGATCCCGTGATGCAAAAAGAGTTACGAGGTGGTTCGGGAGTAGGGTGTTGCGAAGTGCACGGTGTATCGTAGAAGTAACCACTTCCACGATAGGTTTCTCGACGAATATGCGCATCACCACCCTTCTCACTTGGGCCTCCTTGTTCAAACACGGGTGGCTGGTGTGGCGTATGTCTGCTTGTGAAGGTGGGGGGTAGGTCCAAGGCTGGTACCCTCCAAATCTTTGGTTCTTGTGGGATTTGGATGCGCTTTTTGCCCAAAGCTGGATCATGGGCGCGTGTCGACGAGTTGGCATAGCTCTGCATGTTAATTGGTTGTGCCTGCACATTCAACAGATAAGACTGCACACAATATATGGAGAGATCGGGGTTAGGCAACCGAATCTCCCCAACAGTAGCATGGGTCATGACATAAGTGCTTCCTATTTTCTTCAAAATATATCCCTTACTAAAGAAATCAAAACCTATAATAGGTCTATCTTCTCTTAGGAAAGCAACATGAGCGTTATCATCCAAGAGTCCTAGGAGGTTGGCAATTCTAGTGATAAGTGATGTGCAAGTGATATTTCCTAGGAGAGTTGGTACAGCTATCCAATGCTGAACTAACATGTATATCGGTGAAACTTGTCTTCTCTTTATAGCTACATAGATCAACTGTAACTCTCCTACTCTAACATTATGACCGTCCTTTCTAGGCAAGAGAGTGAAAAGCATCCATTTATGAAAAAAAAACGAAAGGTGGGTAAGTGTAAGTCTACGGCTTTTGCATCCAAAAATGCGTCTACATTGGTCAAGTCTTTCCAAACAGTTGCTTGATTGAAATCATTCAGAGCTACGTCTAAGTCCATGGGTGCAAGAGTGTAGAAAACCAAGTGCATCACTTACATTTCTCCAAGTGAAAGAGTACTGTTGTTGGAAGAATCTAAATGTGACTCCTTCATCGATTACAACGAAGGGTGCAAATAAATTCTATGGTTAAAAACTTAGAACCTTTCCTCCGTGATTTTCGCAAAAGTTTCCCCAAAAAAAGCGGAAATATGAGCAAATTCAACATCCATACATGCGGATTAGAAGATCGGGGTCAATCACAGGAGTGTGAGTGAACTTACGGTTTTTCAACCATTTGTACCTTGTTCTCTCGTATTGTCCATGAAACTTGAGATGTGAGTCGAGGTTAACCTTCTTCTACTGCAAAGGGTTTGGATGTGGTGGCATATCTTGCTCGATTCATAGCTCATCTCGATGGAGCTCGAAGATGACTCTCCTTGTTGTTGAAGATGTCTTGACCTTCTTCCACTAAATGACTTCTAGAAGCTTATCCTGCAAAATGTTAGTACAAAAAAAACAAACAAGAGACTAATGGAGGGGTTAAAATAAAAAGTTAGAAATCAATTTTGTCCAAAGTTAGTCGTCCAAAAAAGAAAGATTGCAAGATTGTTTTTATTTTTGACGAACTTCCCCTAACAAAGTTTTATCTTGATTACTCTAATTGGACAACACCTCCACTAAATACTCTTGATTATTTACTACTCTCGAAAACTTCTCCTCTCTCAAGAAATCTTTCTATTGCTACTAAGAACTTCCTTCCTCCTTCTCACTTCTCTTTCTCTCTACTACAAAGCCCAAAGCTTTACGGATACTAGAACTTCGAAGTTGCAATTTGGAATGTTGAGCAAAGCAATGTAGGTGTGATGAAGAAGCGAGGATGAAGGGCTTTTTATAGAGAGTCAGGGGGCTGGCGGCCGCCAGTGTTGGTGGCGCCGGCCGCCATGGTGGTGGGCCCTCTCCCACTCACCTTCCTGCAATGTATTGCTCACTCCAATGCCATGGTTTTAAGTGGGTTTTTCGGTGGAAAAGATTGGCAGGGAGTGGTGCATGGTGGTAGGTGAGGTTTGAGTGGTATATATCTTGTCCAAGTTAGGTGAAATATGGCATTTAGTGTATGACATGTAGGACCCATCACATAGTGACTCTATTTTTGTATTTTCAATATAAATGCAGGAGTAAAAATAATAATAATGCAAGAATAAATATTTTTGAGCCTCCACAATAAATATTTTCACGAGTTGTGACACAAGTAAAATTATTTATATGGGGCATAGATTTTTACGTAAGTAAAATGCTTAGTAAGTAAATATAAATAATTACCGACTTACCTTCGATAAATGTCCGTAGTTAGAGTCCTCGATTTGGGACTTCCCAAAAATTAATTATCGGTGAATTCTCAGGTTCAGGAGATGGTACCAAATGATGACTCTTCTTCAATTTCTGATTCAATCTTATTTCTTTGTCAAGCTAAGCTCGTCACGGGTTTGAATGCGAACTTCTCTTCCTTTCCATTCAAGTTGAATGTAATCTCTCGGTACCGTGACATTAATGTGTGCATTGGTCGTGCTTAGGAAAGGTCGTCCGAGAATGATTGATACTCACGGAGTCCGGTGGCATATTCAAAACTACAAAATCTACAAGTATAAAGAATCCTCGATATTAAGCGGGTATGTTCTCTCGCAATTCACGAGGGGTATCGATTGATTGGTGCGCCAATTGTAAAGATATTGAGGTTGGCTCCAAAGTTGTGTGCTTAAGTTTGTCGAAGACAGACTTGGGCATTACACTAACACTTGCTCCAAGGTCACAAAGTGCGGTGAAGTGATGATCTCCAATTGAGCAATTTATTATGGGGTATCTGGATCTGTCATCTTATGTGGCAATATATTAAGGATAGCCGCACTGCATTCTTTTGTTAGCTTGATCACCTCCGTAGTGGGTAGTGGTCTTTTCTTATTCAAGATATCTCTGAGATACCTTGCATAGGTTGGGACTTGAATAGCGTCTAGTAGAGGTATGTTGATATATAACTTCGGATTACCTCTATAAACTTTGTAAACCGATCATCCACTTGGGGTCCACGTTTTCTTCTTGGATATGGTAGGAGATTTGTATCATGAAAGTCTTGCGTCATTTGAGGTTCTTGAGTCAAATCTTCTATGTCATCACTTTCTTCTTCTCTAGTTGGTTGTACCCACGAGTCTTGTTGTTGTTCTTTGGTGCTTTGCGGGTGCCATAATTGGTGTCCTTAATCGATGTTTCTATTATCCTTCTTGGATCAACAGGATCACGTGTAGATTTACCTCTTCTTGTAGTAACATTATTTACTGCTCAAGGTTAGTGGCAATAGATTTTGCAGCGAGATAACTTTGCTAATTGAGTTTCTACCTTTTTATTAAAAGCAAGTTGATCTTTAAAAGAAACAGAGAAATTATCCATCTTAAGAGTTATATCTTCTAAAACTTTATCATTAGTAACAAGCTTCTTAAGAAGAATATCATTTAACCTAGCTTGCTCCTCAATTAACTCTCTTAAAAATGGGTTTCTAGGAATATTACCTTGATACTTACAGGTTGTTGAATAGCTGTTGTAAACTTCGTTCTTTTGATTGAGTTGATGTTGAATTGTTACTTGACCATGCTTGAATTTGATGCGAGAATCAATATAATCTTATAATTCTTGTCTTTCTGCTTATCTTTGGCTCTTTGTTCAAGCCAATTTAGTAACACATCCATGCGGGTTGACATTGCTTTTACTTCTTACGGAACTTCTTCAATCGATGGTAGTGTTGAGTGTCTTGCATCCGGCTTTGATTTTTCGATATTTTGTTCATTAGTGCTTCGGCTTTGTCAAGAGTGAGTGATAAAAATGATCCTTCGGCAGTTGCATCTAGTTGCTCTCTCGTGCTCTTTGTGTTAATCCGTGATAAAATCCTTGCATAAGCAACCATTCTTCTATTCCATGATGAGGGCAATCGATATGTATTCTTGTAAACGTTCTCAAGCACACGGAATTGATTCTCCTTTTGCTGTTGGAAATTGGTGATTTTTTTTCCTCGTAGGGCATTGGTTCTACCCGTGGGAAAGAACTTTGATAGGAAGGCTGTAGAACATTCATCCCATGTCTTGATTTCTTCTTTGTTGGCGTAGAACTATGATTTCGCTTTTTCCTTCAATGAGAATGGGAATAAGCGGAGTAATATGATATCTTGGGGAACATCCTTGGGTGAGAAGGTGTTGGTAATCTCGAGAAAATTTTGCGGATGTAGCGTGCATCTTCGTGAATCCTTCCCTTTGAATGGAGTAGCTTGTACCATGTTGATGAGGCTTGGCTTGAGCTCAAACTCAAGATTAGTAAGTTGAAATATTGGTCTGTGCGCGAATGTTCTCATTTCTTGGAGCGGAGGAGAACTCGTAGGGATTTTCCGACCATAGCTTCCAAAAAGCGATATATGCTCTCTTGATTGATTTGATTCGATGAATGAAGTGGAGTGAATCACAATCAATTTCCAATTTGATAAACCCCGTATAAAATAAACAAAAAGAAAACAAGGGTAAGCACGCTGCTAAAGCGACTACCTAGTTTTAGATTCTCATCATAAGTTTCCATTTATCAATATATCTAGCTAACTTTTATTTCCTCCCAACAGCGGCGCGAGAAATGCTTGTTGGTATTTCTAATGTCACTATAACAAAAGGTGGAGTTAATCTCACCTTAGGTCATATGCCATTAGAGATACTCGGTGTGGTTCATCTCTTAACACTACTATGTGCTAGGTTGTCATCCCGGGCGGCAATGCTAGGAAATGCATAGGTGATACTTGTGAATGTGTTGTTTGCAATCTAAGAAAAATAATAATAAAAGGTCTATCCGCAGCGTTTACGGATATAAATATCACTTTGTAGCATTTTCAGGGAGTAATCCGGGTTTTGTCATTTATATTCTACCACATGGAGGAATAATTGAAAGGTGGGCGAATATAATTAATAAGTGGCATACTTATGAGAGATTTTATCACTATTGCTAACTTTAGCGAGGGGTTAGCCAATAATAATGATGATATGATAATGATAAATAAAGGCGAGAGGCATCACACACGAGAGATAGGAAATAACTACTACAAGTTAGACTTAACATTGGACTACTTTAAGAGACAGAGTTCTTCTATAACATTTAATCTACTAAGTCATTACACATCTACTCTAAGACATATGTTATCATATATAGCATAGTAAACTCTAGATCATGTATCCGCGACTATCAAGGAAAATCAAGAGCGAAACAAGATATTCCCCATAATCATTGTCCACTTGTCTTATAGACGGAGGGTGGATTCCAAAGGACTCAACGGGACTGTCACTCTGCGATCTACCACACGACCCGGAATATAAGGTGCATTCGCAGGTAAATCATATATAAGCACCACGCTTACATAAATATCTTTACCACCTAACCCACTCGAGTACTGAATTAGGCGCTCTACGAATAGATACATATATCTATCATAAACTACATCTATATCAATCATACTATTAAAATAAAGTAAGAACATAGCAAACAAACACATATTATTAATAAAGTGCAAAGTCATAGATACAAGATAATATTCGTACCGTAGTAAAACTTGAAGATCTAAAACTACGGGTAGGCACACCCGGCTCTAATTGGATAAATGCTCGCTAATCAACTTGGATGAACTAGAACTAGATGAACTAGAACTAGAACAAGTAGCTAACTCTAATCTCCGGTGGAGATACTCTCTTCTACTTACGCGACTTGGTGATGATGACTAATAATGAATTACAATGAATTAGAGTTTAACCCCGGGGCGTGGTCTTTCTTATATAGGCCTCGGCGATGAAGCGATGACCATTGGATCAAACCGACCTTCAATAACGGTGTAGATACAACCTCAAAGTCGGTTATAAACCGACCTAGAAATCCGAGGTCGAGGTGGGTCCCACCGGCGGCCGGCCCAAAATGAGCTTTGGCGGCCGCCGTGGTCCTGCCTTCCCTCGGCCTCCGGGTTGTTTCTAGTGTTCTCACGGTGTCTTCTAGAATGTTTTAGTCCACTTTTCGGATTGAGTTACTTCACGGTCAAGTCTTGTCATCATTTGTCTTGTATATTAGGAACTTTCTCCATTCTTCTCTACATTTATCTGTTAAGTCCCCGGAAATACATAAATCACCAAAACTCGTGGAACTTATTAGTATAAACCTCTAAACTAAGTATTTATTCAATTTATGTCCTTATTTCATCTCTTGTTGACATAAAAAAGTATATGATAATAAGGTGTCAACTTTACTTAAATGGGAAATCCTTTGTTTACCAAAAGACCAAGGAGGTCTTGGTATCATGAATCTTAAAGTTCGAGAATGATTTGCCTACTTAGCAAATGGTTGTACAAACTTGTTAATGAAGATGGTGTTTGGCGGGACCTTCTTAGGAAGAAATATTTGAAAAATAAAACCATTGGTGAAGTCCACTTTGGAAACTTAGGAGATTCACACTACTCGGGGGCCTTATGAAGGTAAAAGACTAGTTTCTTGATCTCTCTATTTTTAACATTCACAATGGTAGTCAAACCAAATTTTGGGAGGACAAGTGGCTTGGAAATTACACTCTCAAAGAGCAATACTCGTCTTTATACAATATTACGAGGAAAAAACATATATCGGTAGCCAATGCTTTTCGCTTGCACACCCCTTAACATTTCTTTTAGAAGATCTCTAGTGGGGAAAAGCTACTTAAATGGAATGAATTCTAAAATTGCATTTGTGCAGTTGGATGATCAACAAGATTCAATTAAGTGGAGTCTTACAAGACAAAGATTTTTCACAAAGTGCAATCAATGTATAAACATTCTATTAATCAAATTTCTATGCATCTAAACAAGTTGTTATGGAAATTAAAGTTACCACTTAAAATCAAGATATTTATTTGGTTATTGATAAAAGGGGTAATATTAACCAAAGACAATTTAAAAAAAAGAGAAAATGGAAAGGAGATGATAGATGTTGTTTTTGTGACAATAAGGAAACTATCCAAAGCATTTGTTCTTTGATTGTCATGTGGCTAGATTTGTTTGGAGAATCGCCAAGTGGCTTCTAATCTCGAACCACCAAAAAATATACCCAACTTATTTAGGTTGTGGGAAGTACAAAGAGACCAACACTTGCGCGCTCTTATTTGTATGGGGGCAAGTGCAATCTTATGGTCTATTTGGCTATTTAGAAATGAAGTGATTTTTGATAAGAAACGACTATACTCTTATTTGCGGGTTGTTTTCGGGGTAACTTATTGGACCGTTTTTTTTTTTGGAACACCTTAAGAAGAGGAATGACAAACCTTATCTAAAGTGGGCATGCCGTATGTTGGAGACTGTGGCTATGGAAATTTTTCGCCAAGCATGGATGGCCGCCGCTAAAAGGCTTAGTGCTTAGTGCTTAGCGCTCAATCGTTATTGCTTTTTGGGAGCTTAAAATTAGAAGAGAGTGGTTTTGTAATAAGAATTGGTTGTGTGCAAAACTCTTGCAGAGGCCGGAATAAAAATTCCTTTTTCTAAAAAAATATCTTAAAAAAACTCTCTTTGTTGACACATCATGAGGATTTGTACAAAATGGGCACATGTGAAATGCCAACATAGTGAGTCTTTCAAGGAAAAAAAGGCTAACACAAATTGACTTGTAGTCCAATGGTAGGTCAGTCCGGTGGGGACGCTACCCACCGAGTTCAAATCCCGGTGCTCACATCTTTTCCTGGGATCTTCCTAGAATTTACCGGCGTTATGCATTAAGTGGTAGCGACGTTCCGTCGACGACGAGGCGCCAATGGTGTCACATCCGGCTACAATGAGGAGATGATACCTTTGGCCAGTGCGTTCAACAAATCAACTGCACGTTGGGCTTGTTTCTTATGGGCCTTCAATCTTTTGACGAAGATTCTTCTCAAATTCTGAAGTTTGAGAAGAAGAGAAGCAGAGGAAGAAAAAAAAAGAAGGTAAAAAAATCGAGTGTTGCATTGCTCTAAAACACTTGAGTGTTGGATAGCGTTTTTGAAAAAAAAAAAAAAGTCTCCTTATAGCTTAAAAAAAAACTCTCTTTATTGACACATCATGAGGATTTGTACAAAATGGGCTCATGTGAAATGCCAACACAGTGAGTTTTTCAACAAAAAAAAAAAGGCTAACATTAACTGTTTGCCTACCCAATTTGGACTTGTGGTATCTATATTCCAGTCATAACTAAAGTTACATATTTGCAACTCAAATTTCAGCTGCGCTATTTTAGGGTTTTTTTTTTTGAAATGAAAAATCTTGAAACTCAAGCTTATCTCTAGTTTAGGTGATAAAAGAGAGTGGAACTTTCTTGGTTACGGATATAATTGCGAATTAGAATCTCCAGGTTACAACAGCTCTATTTTGTCTTTAGTGAAGCCCAAATACACCACGATCCAATCTCATACTAAGATAGCCAAAAAAAAAAGAAGATAAACTACAAAATGAAACAAAACATAAACTAAAGAAAATGCTACTTAGACTTGCCACTACAGGAATTCGGGACTTCGCCGACCGCCCAAGCGGTCGGCGGAAGCCCAAAAACGGTCGGCGAAGGCCGCCCGACCGCCCGCGGTCGGCGACAGTGGTCGCCCGAATTTTTGGTCGGCGATGGCGATTCGCCCGACCGCCCAAAATTCCGGGCGGTCGGCGAGCGAACCGCCGACCCCAAAAAACGGGCGTGTCGGCGAAGAAAAAGTTGCCCGTTAATCGGAGCGCAAAGAAGATGACGGCCGTTCGCCCTCTTCGCCCGACCGCCCGTTTCATGGGGCGGTCGCGGAAGATTTTCCTTTTCCCTCTTCGCCCGACCCGTTTCAGGGCGGTCGGCGAAGATTTTTCCTTTTAAAAAAAATTCTTCGCCCGGCAGTCCTCCTGTATGGGCGGTCGGCAAAGGTTTTTTCATTTTTAATACTTTCCTTCGCCCGACGCCCGACGAAAACGGTCGGGCTTAAGAAAGAAAATTTTTAAAAAACTTCGCCGACCGAGGCAGAAACGGGGCGAAGGCTGGGAAAGTGGCCGAACCGGGCCATTTCCCACCAGCCATGTAGGCCGCCGTAAGGCAAAACGTCGGCGAAGCCTCCTTCGCCGACCGCTTTTGCAAAAACGGAAAAACTCCGGAAAAAATTTTTTTTTTTTTTTGTTTTCGCTTCCCTCCTTGACAAACAAACACATATATAATATATCTCACATCCATTCAATCACATAACATTTATATATCGCATTGCACACCTCCAGGCACATGAAACACAACGATATATCACATAAATAAGTTGCACACGCCCAACAACATGTCCACAAGTCCAACATCGAAGTCTCACAAGATAAACAAGTCCACAAATGATCTAAACAAGTCGCGGGGAGTCTCACAAGTTCATGCATGTGGCGGAAAGGTTGGGAAAGGCGGAACTTGATGGTTCGGGGGCGGGAAGCCTTGCTCAACACCGGAGCACCTGCAAAGGGATGATTCGACCCCCGCCGATCCTGGGTGGAAGCCTTGCGCAAAGAAAACAATGTTGCAGGTGTTAGACATGTTTATTTGAAGAAAAAATCGAAGCTCTTTGCTATAATACTCACGGAGAGTACCCGAACGGGCTGAAACGGCGGGCCGTGGAAGGACGGACCTAGGAGCCCAGTGGCGAGCCAATCCACCGATCGTGGAAAGGAACCTAGTAAGCTCCCTCGAACTTGGCCGCCATTGCCGCTCTTTGGGCCTCCACCCTCGACGGCGCGTCCTTTCCTACGCTAGGCTTTCTTGGGCGGCTGGCGGGCCTCGCCTCAAAGGGCACCGACACGGCCTCACCCCACGCTCGCTCGGGCCGTGTATCGGCGGGTCCGTGTCCGCCCTCCGTGCTTTCGGACGTCGGAGAGTCTCATGCGAAGCCGTCGATGATGCCGGGCGCGGCCTTAACCTCCGTGCTTCTTGCCTCCAAAGTCGCCATGGCGATGTCCGTATCAATGTCATGGGCGCTGGATCGTAGTCCTCCCATATTTTCGCCGAAGTCGCCGCCGTGTACTCAACGATCCGTTGGCCCTGCTTGGAGTTCTAACATGCGCCTCGTAGGGTCGTTGACGTCATAGGAAACATCGAGGCGGCCCTCTTCTTGTGCGCCATGCGAAGGCCTGCCGGTCGGTGCGGGTCTTGCACGGATGTGTCTTCAATTTGTGAGAAACAAAAGAAGAGGATTAGTGAGCTGTGAGAAACAAAGGAAGAGAAACAAAAAACGCGCTTACCCATAATTCTTTGTACTCCGCAGCGCTCCGGACCGCCTTGGTGGTGTGATGGACTGGCATCACCAAACGTTTTTCCGGGCATCGTCGTGCACCTTTTGCCACTCCTCCGTGAACCACTTGTCCACGAAGCCGTTCCAGCAATCCCCATGGACGCGTAACCAAGTCGGCCTCATCTACATGTCATGAAAATATGTCGAGATTAGAAGATCACATTAACTATCTCAAAACAAGCACCGCTTAGTGTTGTTCATGTACCTCCAAGAACTGTTCGCGGGTCAACATCTTAGTCCTTGCATCCTCCTTTGTTATTTTTCGACCCAAAGACCGTTGCATAGTAGTTTATGATGGCACGGGGCTTTGCATCGGAAAAGCATATCGGTGGACGCGTTTTTTGCAAAGGCGTTCTCAAGCACCCTTGCAGCTCGCTCCTCCTGTCCTTCCTCGCATTTGAAGAAGTTACGCATACAAATACAATATCAAATTCATGGTTTCAAGAATGCGATGTATTCGAGAGAAAAGGCTTTGTGCGCGAGGTCGAGTTACCCAAAACTCGTGAGCACCCGCCCGCCTTGTGGGTGTAGTCCGAGTCTTCTCCTTGGTAGTAGGCCGCCCAACAGGGCGGCCCCTCAGTATGCCCGTGGTGCGTGGATTTACGCGGGGTAGTCTTTGCCTGCCGCGACAATCCGACGATGCCGGCGGGCTTTGCGTGAGTCACCGCCCGACACAACGATCCGGTTCTGCATAATGAAGACACGATATTAGTTTCACTCGAAGTAGACATAATGAAGACATGAAGTAGGCATAGACAATGAGGTGCGCATCTAAATCTACTTACTTTGTCCCTTGGGGGCGAATCCGCGGGCGGTTGTCTTTGGAGCGGAGCCTCGAGGGAGTCGTGAGGGGCCTCGCAAGTAGACCGCCAGCGACCCTTCTTTGCCGCCGAGTCCGAACCCCACGGAGGGGGTGCGAGCCACCGGGCGCGTCCTCCCCGCCGGTGGTGACGCCCGGCGTCGGCGGCGTTGTCGCCCCCGCACGGTGGGTCCCTGCTGGGCACCTGCTCGGCGAAGGCGCCACCGGCTCCTCCTCGTCGTCCTCCTCCTCCACCTCGGGCACGGGCGTGGGAGCCGGAGGCCTCGACACGAGGCCGCCGCCTCGTGAACTCTCCGCCTGCTCCGTCGGCCTTGTCTTCGTGCCGGTTGTAAATCCGGTCAAGGCACGGACGACCTCTCGGGGTCGTCGACCTCCACGACCTCCACGACCTCCTGCCATCTTTGTCCGATCACCTGTAATCAAAACATAAACAAGGCATAATTAGATTTACATGCATTTTAATGAAAATATAAATAAATAAGACATAATTACAGTAAAAACAAAATAACATAGTATTACATGTATTAGAAGTAATCGGGATCATCGTCCATTTGGAGCGTTTCTCGCTTCGTCATCATTTGTCAACATTGTCAAAATCACTAAGAGAATCGAACTTGGATTGTTGCCTTCATTGACCGTGCTCAATCTGTCTAGCATAGCTATGTCCTTCAAGTCGAACACCTCAACGCCGTCATCGTCATCCTCAGACGTTTCATCGTCTACTTCCATTCCTATATCTCCAAATAGGTCTATCACAAAACTCCACTGGCGAGACCCTCTTCTTGATAGAACTCTCCCTCATATGTGATTGGGTTGATCAAGTTATAATCTTCATCATTTGGGGACAGGTAGTTTACCATGTGGCGCTACCTTACGCACAACCTCCAAACCCTTAAGATAATCTTTGTTTTGGCGGGCATATGGCGGGTAATAAACCTGCACGGCCTGTTGAGCCACAATGTATATATCGGATCGTGGATACGCGGAATGCGGGTCGAACCGACTAGCCCAATTGCCGGTGTACGTTTAGTACATTCGGGGTCGAACCAATGACATTTGAATATCACAGGTTTAAGATGCGGTGCCCCATAAAATGAAAGCTCGTATATTTCTTCGACTACGCCATGGAACTCATTCCCATTATTATCATTTGTTAGCACGCCCATTTGTTTGTGGTACTTGGTTGGGTCGCCTCGTTCGTAGCTTGTCGTGTGGAAAGCGATATCCATTCACATCATAAGCGCTAAATGACCTAACCCTCAAATCACGCGGCCGTTTGCAGCAGCAATTAGCTCGCCACGAGATAGAAGCGATCGGTTTGGGCCCTTCTCTTGAACCACGAAATGAAATCGGTTCTACGTGGTCCCGGCACCTTGTGAAAGAAGAGTATCAATTTCATGTGGCTCGCATTCCTTGATAAAGACCAAGTCTCACGAATGAATTCACGTTTGTGCGGATCCACCTCGGGTGAGTTCGTCAAGACATATAGCATGATCTTGTGCCACTCTTTGTTGCTCAAGCGCTTAATGGTAGATGCACCGGCTTAAAAAGTATTGACCTTGGAAAAGGCTGAGCTTCGACTGATTTTTCGTCGGCATTGTAGCGGGGATTTGATCATGCACGCTAGGAATGTTCTCTGTATAGTACTTTTTACGTGAAGTTTGACACCTCCTCCACAATGTATGCCTCGGCAATGGACGGCTCGATTTTGGCTTTATTTCTACATTTTCTGCGTACACTCTTTAGAGTTCTTTCGATTGGGTAGCACCAATGGTAGTGCGACCGGGCCCCATACGCGTACGCAAATGCGGGAGGTGCACAATCATATCTTTGCATCGACAAGAAGAAGCCGGGTGGGAAGATTTTCTCCAACTTCTGAGTAACACAGTCTTTGCCTTTTCCAAACCGTCTACAAAGCGGTCGAGAGATCGCCTTTGCACACGGTGGCGGAAGAAATAACTCAACTCTCACAAAGCACTAGCCATACATTCTCGAGGGACAAAGCCTCGAACCATCGTGGGAAGGAGCCGCTCAATCCATACGTGATAGTCATGACTCTTCATCCCATTTACTCGCATAGTAGTTAAATTGACTCCCCTCTTCACATTATGTGCATACCCATCCGGAAACCTCGGGGTCTTCATCCATTTAAGTACCACCTTTTCTGTTTTGGCTAGACAAGACGAAATCAACATTGGGCCTTCGCCATCTCTTGCCGCTGCGGGGAGGCCTCATCTCTTGATTTGGTCTATCGCAAAGTTTTGCCAGGTCCACTCTAGCCTTAGGGTTGTCCTTAGACTTTTCGGTGTCCATGAGTGTGCAAAAAGTGCTTCGGCGATATTCTTCTCGCGGTGCATATTGTCAAGGTGATGTGGCACAAGAAGGTCATCATGATAGGGGAGCCTCTCCAAGCGACTTATGAGTCCACATATCTGTGACCATACCCCACAAAACCACCACCTTGTTTATTGGCCACAAGAGACTCTAGGCGAGCATGGACCTCGGCACGGTCTTCATCTGCGGTTGAGGTTACGTCACTACGACCCCTTTTGTAAAGTTCTTCGTGTCTTGTATGCGAATGGATGGTTAAGAGGCGGCCCGGCGATGTAGGTCGAACGGCGAAAACTTACCACCCGCCGCAACGGATGAACATCGGACTTTCCTTGCATACGGGCACGGGAACTTTCCATGAACACACCGGCCTGAGAACAACCCATACGCCCGGGGAAGTCATGAATTGAGTAATGCGGTACCAAACATGCATCTTGAACTTTGTCTTCGTGGTTCGATTCGTATGTCCATGCGCCTTCATCCCAAGCCTTGATCAATTCATCGATCACGGGCTCTATAAACACACCCATCTTATTCCCGGGTGGCCCGGAATTATAAGCGACAAGAATATGGTGTCCGTTGAAAGGCGACACCGGGAGGGAGATTCAGGGGGGATAACGAATACGGGCCAACAAGTGTATGGGGCGTACTCATTCCATAGGGATTGAACCCATCATTTGCCCGGGCGACACGTACATTCTGGCGCCTCCATTGCTTTCTCGGGATGTTTTCCATCAAAGTATTGCCATGCTTCACCATCGATGGATGTATCATCTTGTGCGGAGTGTATCGCTTGCCATTTTTGTGCCACGTCATCATTTAGCGGATTCCTCGGTCATGTATTGTCGTTGAATCCTCGGTACAAACGGTAGGTGCCGTAGAATTTTTTGGCGACTTTACTGCGCTTCATCGACCATCTCGGTTGGAACCTCTTCGTACCTAGAGGCTTTGCACTTTGGGACGGTGCTTTGCATCGGCGTGCTCTTTCCTAAATAGGACACACCCATTCTCGCAAGCATGTATACGCTCATACGGCATCTTAAGTGCCGTAAAGAGTTTTTGGGAGTCATACATGCTCGATGGTAGGTTATGGCCCTTTGGAAGCGGGGTGCCAACAATGGACAACATCTTATCGAAGCACCTTTCGACCGATGTTCAATTCGGACTTCAGCCCTAATAAGCGACAAATGCCATCCGGTGCGAAACCGTTGTGTGTTCTCATGAAGGGGTTTCGCCGCCGAGTCCAACATTTCATAGAAATTCTTTGCCTCCTTCTCCATCGCCTCCTTGTCACGTGCTTCGTTGAAAAGTCCTTGGTGCACATCATCTAACATATCTACAACCCCGGCATCACCATCACAATCTTCGAGGCGTGCTCTCACCTCCTCCTCTCTCATACGTTGTGCTTCACCATGGTATACCCAGACGGTATAGTTCTTGGTGAATCCAAAATCTAGTAGATGACGGTGCATATCCTTTCGGCTGACTCTTCTCGTGTTGTCACATTTACTGCAGGGACACCAAACTAGCAAATGACCACGAGCACGAGCGTTGCCCCATACCATTTCCAAGAACTCATTGGTCTTGTCCATCCATTCTTCGTCAAAATCATGCTTACTTCTCCAACCGTCGTACATCCACCGGCGGTCGTCCATCCTTTAGCAACCACGAATTCCAACCATGAGTTCGATCTACATGGCGTTCCTACACTCTAATAGGCCAGGATAGGTCCTAATCCCACCCGCGGATGCGTAGATGGGTCGTTTCCATGCTCCGATCCGGCCAGAGGCGAAATTCCGGCAGCACCTCATTTGTTCTCCCGATACACGTCGGAAGGGAGAGTGTGCATCCGGAGAACGGTGGGGGAGGTGATGCCGAAACTCCGTCGCCGATCGAGCGGGACATGGAAACGACCCATCTACGTATCGTGGGCTGTCCAAAACGTGGACAATCCGAAAGCAGATACGGTCGTAGATATGCAAAGAAATCCATACCTCAAACCGTATCTCTTTCGGACGGGGAGACGCCTAACTAGGTTACGCGATCTCGACCATCATATGTAAAGAGGGTTATACCTAGCGGTGCGAGGCGGACCAGTAGTGGCGGTGAAGTCACGTACTCCGGCGCGAGCACCGGCGGGCTGTCACTGAAAAAAAGACGGGTTCAATTAGAAATTTCGACATAACCTCCCCTACACGGCGAGGTTTTCAATACACGCAACAAAACAGCGGACGCGATGGCCGACCAACACATATGCATACACATCGACCTCAATTCTTCATTCTTGGCACACATTCATATACAATGGCGGTCGTGGCGGCACGCGAATGCTCACCTAGCAGGCGGTGGGCGAGCGGGCGGCACGGCGGCGAAACACGAGCACGGACACGAGCGAGGCGGCACGGCGACAATCCTCCACCTCCTCCTTCTCTTCCCTCCTTCTCCTCCTCCTCTTCCCTAGTAGCGGCTCGGCGGCAAGAAAATGTCACCTTCTTCCCTCTTCTTCCCCTCCTCCTCCTCCTCCTTCCCCCTTCTTCTTCTCCTCCTCTTCTTCCCTAGTAGTGAGAGGGGGGCGTCGGGGCGGGGACTGGCGGGGCGGGGGCGTCGGGCGGGGGCGGGGCCGAGGGTAGCCGGTGGCGCCGGGGCGTCGGGCGGGGGCGTCGGGGCTGGGGCGGCGGCGACCACGGGGCTTGGGGGCCCCGGCGGCGGGCGAGCCCGGCCGGCCTCGGCGGCGGCCGACCCGGCAGGGCTTGGCAGCGGGGCCTGCCGGGGGCGGCGTGGGCCGGCCGTGGAGGGCGGGGGCGGGCGGCGCCCGGGCCGGCTAGGGACCGGGACGGGGGCGGCGAGGAAGGGCGGGCGGGGCCGGCGTCCAGACGGGGGGGCGGCCGGCCGGGGCCGGGCGGCGGCGTGGAAGTTGGGGGCGGCGGCGGCGGTGTGGCGTGCGTGCGTGTGTCTGTGAGTGGAGTGAGGGTGTGTGGGTTGAGTGTGTGTGGGTGGGTGGCGGTGGAAAGGATAAGGCACATAGCAGCCCAGCCAGCGGCGCCGATCCGGCGGGCCGGCGAAGTTGTAACAAGGCGCGAGGAGGACCTTCGCCGACCCGCCGCCGCGCTTTTTTTTTTTTTTTTTTTTTAGCATCGAGTTTTGGTTTTTAAAAAAGACGGGCGGGACGCTTAAAACCATCTTCGCCGACCGCCGCCGATCGTCAGCGGTCGAAGTTTTAACCGGCGCCTTCGCCCTGCCCGCCCGATCGGCGGTCGGCGAAGTTTTCGCTTTTTTTTTTTTTTTTTTTTTTTTTTTTTTAGCATTTTTTGGTTTTTTTTTAAAAGAACGGGCGGGACGCTGAAACCATCTTCGCCGACCGCCCTTAGGTTTGGCGATCGTAGTTTTTTTTGTTATTTAAAAAAAACCGAAGGTGGCACACGGCAACCGCCGGCCAGCCCTCGACCCGGTCGGCGAAGAGCCCTTCGCCGAGAGCATTTTTGGGCTCGGCAAAAGCCCACGATTTTGACTTCAAATTTTTTACGTGGATTAGATAGAGTGTTTACAAGTACATGTCAAAATTTGGGACATTTTCCGCACATTTAACTATTTTTAATAGTTTTCTTCTTTTACTCTAATATTTTTTCCCACCTAAAATTTGAAGCTGCAGGTCCTTAGAAAAATGGAATTATGTGATTGGAAAAATGATATTCTTGTTTGTTAGTATATTTTGAGCCCTCATCTATGGACACATGAGAAAATCAAAAGATCTTGTCGCGAGACATTAGATTACCGTGCGCGCGATTCATTTTAAAATTCTAAAAAAGAAAACGAAGTCGGAAATTCATGAAATTTGAAGAGGCGTCGTTATATTGCATGTTTAAGCTGTGAAAAAAAATTTGAAAAGGTTTCATGCAAGTTTGCATCGGATCTTTGAAACCTAGACATCTCAACTAGAGTTTTACATTTATCACATGCTACGATGTCTCCGTAAGTGCCACCCGAGATGCAAACGTCCCGAAAAAACGACTCAAACTTTTTTTTCATAGTGTACACATGTGATATAAGGACAACTCGTCAAGTTTCATGATTTTTCAACTCCGTTTGAATTTTATAGAATTTTAAAACGATCGATCCGCAAGTGAGTCGGCGTGTTTCGCGCAAAAAGATATTTGAATTTCGGTGCCCGACCATGGATGAGGACTCAATATGGACTCACAATCATGTTTATCATTTTTTGAATCATTTACACCCATTATTCGAATCACTTGCAGTTCAAATTTTAGTTTTCGAGAGAAATTCAAACATAACATGAAAACTCATAAAATATAGTAAAAAGTTTTAAAAAAATTCCAAACTTGAACAATGTACTCAATGTACTGTAGCTAAGTCACAGAAAAAGTTATGATAGCAAATTCTAAAAAAAAAATTTATACTTCGCCGAAGCTTTGGAAAAGGTGCTCGGCGAAGGCAAACTTTCGCCGACCGCCAGGGAAACGGCGGTCGGCGAAGAATTCTTCGCCGACCACCGGCTGGAGGGCGGTCGGCGAAGACCCACCGTCGGCGTTTTTTCTCGGGCACGTGGCTTCCACAGAAGCGTTTTTATTTTTTTTAAATAACCGCGCCGACCGCCCGTGCACGGGCGGTCGGCGAAGGACCTCCCCTCGGCATTTTTTGCCGGACACGCGTGGCAATGGGGGCCGCGGTTTTTATTTTAAAAAAAATAACCGCCGACCACCGGACGGGCGGTCGGCGAAGATGTGATCTTCGCCGACCGCCAAGACGGTGGGTGGTCGGGTGAAGAGCGCCAATTTTCCGTGACGGTGGTGTTTCCTTCGCCGACCGCTTTTCTTCGCCGACCACCGACGGTCGGCAAAGAGGGCGCTTTTTGTTGCGGTGCTCTTCGCCGACCACCTGGCGGTCGGTGAAGACCACTCGCCGACCGTGAATCTTTGCCAAGAGCGGCGGTCGGCGAAGAAATCTTCGCCGACCGCCAACTCTGGCGGTCGGCGAATCGCGATCGGTCGGCGAAGATCCAGTTTCTGTAGTGTGCGCTTGCAACTAATCTAGAGGTTCTTCTTATCAGAACGAAGCACGTTTGATACATACGCACACGGATCCTTCAATCAATGTACACAGTCAGTATCACTAATTCTCTTGTTGTCTTCTGAAGACTAGGGTCCTGTCGACGGCCGTGAGCAGACAGACATCACCGAGACTACTTCGCTCGTCCGCCTGATCACTCACCATGTCCACGTTCAAATCGATGGACGACGGAGACGACGAGGAAGCACCATCTTCGTTGTGTTCGTGTTCACCTGTGCGCTCCTCCTCCTTGTCCTCCTCCATCTCTACCTTCACCTTCTTGCTCGGTGGCGAGCTAGCTCTAGACCCGCTGGCTGCGTCAAAGCTCTCACAGCTGAGGATGACGATGGCATCGCCCATGCGGACCTCGTCGCCAGCATGGTTCCGCACGACCCCGCTCTCGATCGCCTCCTTGATGCCGAGCTGACAGTCCCGGTCAGCCTGCTCAACGTCCTCCATGAATATGACCCGGTGTGGGTTCTCGGAGACAGCCTCGTGCAACCGTTCTAGGTAGGCCATCATCCGTGGCCGCTTACTCCGGTGGTGCCCCTCGGAGGAGTCCGACGAGGCGGCGGCGGGCGGTGGCGGCGGCGACGAGGCACCACCACCTGCAGGCCTGATGGACACGAAGCTGTTGCGTGACCCGAAGACGAGACTGGCGAGCTCCTCGCCACCCTCTCCTTGCCGTCGACGTCGGCGCCGAGGAAGAACATCCACGTCTCCTCCTTGGCGTCCGCCGACCTCGACTTGTCGCGGCGCTTGGCGATCCCGGACCGGCACTGCAGGACGGCGCTGGCGATCTCCGCGACGATCTCCTTCTGCCACGGCACTTCCTTCTCCAGAGCGCCGCAGAGCACCTTGAGGTTCTCGGCGTTGAGCTCCTTGAACTTGGCACGGCACTCCACCTCCACGGAGCCGTTAGAGCCGCCGGAGTCGTTGGACTTGTTACTGGCTGTGGCCTTCCCGCCGCTGGCCTCGCGCTTGGGTCTCCACGGGTGGTGCGCGGCGGCGGCGTCGAGACCAGCCAGGAGCCACGACGAGTGCCGCGGCTGCTGCGACTGATGATGGTCGCCGCCGTGCTCGTAGGAAGAGATGGAGGATGCCGGAGACACCGGCGCCGAGAAATGCAGCGTCATCCGCTGTGACGGCCTGCTGCAGATGGAGCTCCATGTCTTGCCAAGGTCCGTAAGATGGGTCGTCGTAGGCTCCTGTACGTATAACAACAATGCAGTAAAAATGTCAGTAAGATTACAACATGTGTAAAGTATATTGGAGAAGGAATCATACATGCATTGTGATTGAACATTTGTGTACCTGATGATCATGGCAATGCTGGAGCCAGGACGGGAGGTTGGACGACGACGAGACGAAGGGCCGAGGCAAGGCCGCTTTGGTGTCCATCCTTGCGGCAGAGCAATCGCCGCAGCATCTGGAGAGCAGCTGGCTGCCGCCCAAAAGCGGCCAGCAAGACGCCGGTCCGTTCCCATCCGTGTCAGAGCACGCTTTCATGGACTGATTGACTGTGCCTAGAGCACTGCAGAGACAACAAACGGGAATAAGATTCCAGTGTCATTTCACCTACATATCCATAAAATCAGCTACCTCTGCTACCTTTTCCGGTGTACCACCACACACATTGTGTCTTTGGAATTATGTTGATAACAATAAACCAGTTTTTCTTGCTTAAAACTATATGTAGAGCTGCTAATCATACGTATTATAGAGAAGCTAATTAAGTATATACAGCAGAACCTAGGACGATGTTCTTCAAATTCCAGAACCCAACAAAGATGGAAAAGAGGGAATGTGAAGGTGACGAGCTAGCTGGGACTACTACCTAAAGCTTTTGTCCAGAAAGCACGCAAAAGATGCAAGCTTTCACTCACACTCATGCATGGTAGGCAAAGAGGAAAGGGCAGAGCACGCAGCGACGCTACAGCTGCTATAGCTGCTTAGTACCTTGAGTTACTACGAATACAAATTGTCAGGGACATTTCGTTTCTGCAGGTTGATTCCTTCACCTGACGTGACATTATTCCTGAATCGAAAATAACTAACAACTTTGCATCGCGAACTGGTTTGGAATAATGGGACCTCTGGATTTCAGAATTACCTGTCGTCGAAGGCGCAGGTGAGGCTCAGCGCGAGGCTGCCGCCGGGCACGGTGAGCGTCTGCAGCCCCCACAGGCTCTCCAGCGACGGCTGCCCGACCCGACACCTCATGTAGGCCTGGTACGTCCCGAAGCCGAGGAGCCAGCAGAGGCTGCCGCCGAGCTCGCCGCCGCCGCCGCTCGCCAGCAGGGCGCGAAGCTCGGTGACGACGTGCTCGACGGAGCAGTAGTACCCTCTCCTCCCGCTCTGGACGTGGCCGGCCCAGAACTCGGCCGCCCACTTGAGGTCCTCCACGACGAGCAGGACCGCCTGCTGCTGCTGCTGCTGCTGCCTCCTGCCCCTGACGAGACACCGCAGCTCGCCGAGCCGCCGCTCCGTCTCCTCCCTCGGCATGTCGCGGAACGACGACACGCGGAGGCTGACGACCTGCGCGCCTCGCAGCGTGTCGTGCTTCGCGTCGCCTCTCTTGATCCTCTCCATGGCGGCATGCGCCATGGCCTCGGCCGCGGACACGCTCTCCGCGATGACCACGACCCTCCTCTTGCTCCGAGAGGCCAGGCAGTCCAGGATGGCGGCGACGTCCTCGTCGCGCGCTTGGTGGAGCGGGAGCGGGAGCGGCAGCGGCAGCTTGTTGGCTTTGGTTTCTTGAGTTGGGCTTGTGGTGGCAGAGCTGCTAGGGTTAGGGTTTTTGCTGGGAGCGGCGGTGGTGCTGCACGCGGCCTGCTCCACGTTGGCCTTGACCTGGGTGCTGGAGAAGCCGGCCTCGCGCATCACGCGGCTCACGCTGGGGTCGTCGAGGATGGAGACGACGAGCTGCTCCAGCTCGATCTTGACGGCAAGCACCGGCTGCTGCTGGCTCTCGACGGAGCCGCGCCGCTGGTGCGCCTGCGCGCGCTTGAACGCCGCGACGAGCGCGTTGGACAGGGACGGCGGGTAGTAGTGGTGGTGGTGGTGGCCGTGTCCGTGGCCGTGGCCGCCGAGCAGCGGCGACGAGGCGACCGCGGCCGACGCCGGGAGGCGGTTGAGCGCCACGTTGAAGCACAGCTCCAGCGCCTTGCACTGCAGCGGGTGGGAGTGGGAGCGGAGGCACGCCGCGCGCAGGAGGCCCGCGGGCGCCGCCAGCATCGCGCTCGCCACGTGCAGCGGCGTCACCTGCGCGTTCCCGCGCCGCCGTGCAAGGCTCACCGCCTGCTTCACCACCGCCGCGGCCTCCGCCGTCAGCGACTGCTGCACCGTGCACCCCCAGCCCTCATCTCTCCAGCCACGTACCTATAGCTAGCTGATTTGGTGCAGCAAATTAAGGCAGTACGTGAGTGCTGAAAGATCTGGTGGCAGTTGCGAGGATGAAGACGAGATGTGTGCGTAGATATAGAGGGTGGGATCGATCGATCACTGGAGTTGCAGGTGGTGGTGCTGCTTTATATGTTGGTGAGTGTTGTTCATCTTTTGAGCAGGGCCTGTGATGTCTTAAGGAGGTGAAAGATTGATGATTATTTGGTGTATGGATGGATTTGTGCGTTTCTTGTTAGAGAGGGCTGCTGGCCGGCTTTTTTGTTCGGGTTAAAGATTGATGACTATTTTTCTTTACTACACTTGGAGTTTTTTTGTTCGGGTCCAAAGTGGATTTTGTGGTAAGAAAGAGAAAGTGGGTAGAGGTAGAACGCAGCATGTGCTGACAAAGCAGATACAAAGGCGCCTCAGCTTTCCCTGCTCTCTATCTCTCTCCATACCTATAGCTAGCTCTCAGTCTAGATCACAATGACCATGAGAAAAAAAGCAGATCATATAGCTCAATGAGGTAGTATTGCAGTATCTTTGCGACCAGATTTTGTATGTGATCGGCTACCTAAAGAATGACCCAGCGCAAGTGAGAGGGTGAGAGAGAGCTAAAATTTATGTAGGAATGCATCAAAGTGAGCAAAGGCGAACATAAAATTTCGGACCTGATCTGGAAGGATTTGAACAGGTACAGTGACAAATGTGCAATGGCCATTGGAGGACGATCTAGCCCTTGCAGAGATATGATCTCTTCAGATCAATTCAACATGTTATATATAGCATGCCCAATTTCATCACATGCAAAAGTAATCAACATATATGGTTTTCCAAACTATATAAGTTATTTCAATTTTCTTAAAGAGAGAATCAGTGAAAGCATCTCAAGTTGGCCAAACTCAAGTATAAAATTACAAATATTTATGGCGGCATCAAATAGGTATACTATGAAAATATAATTAATAAGGAATCCGATAATAATTATTTGGTATCATAAATATTATTATTTTATTATATAAATTTAGTTAAAATTGAGATGCTAGACTCAAAGTTGGAATGACTTCTTATAATTTGGGATGAAGGGAGTAGTTAACTACTAGCGAACACGTACAAAATATCCATGGCAGGGAGAAACAACCGCCGCCTAGGGCTATGCTCGCGAAAAGAAAGGAGCGGCACCGCCACTACCGCCACCGTGTGCGGCTCCCGTTTTCCTCGCCTCCGGCCTCACCGCCCGGTGGTGACGAAGCGGGGTCCGCCTTCTTCAACATCTCCCGGCATCGTAGGTCTTGGTCGAGTCCACCTAGGTCTAGGGTTTGCTCGCCGTCGATGTTCGGCGGTGGAGTTAGGTTTTCTTTGAGAAGCGTGGCACCTCTGCGGTTTTGCTTTTTCTCGGCGACGCCGGGCGATGCAGAAGCGGCGGCAGGCTAGCGGAATAAATTCTCTCAACTTCTTCCGTTCTCCGATAATGATCTTCTCCGATGTCAACGCGAGAGGCTGGGGGAGACCTGTCCAGAGTCGAGGGTGGCGCATCGTCGTCTTCTTCAGGTGATGATGTTGTTGACTCGTTAATCTTGAGAAAGATGTTCTTTGGTGAAAATCTGAGCTTTACTCGGGTTGCCGGCGGTGGAATCAAGGATGCGTCGTGGGTACGGGGAGTTGGCCGATGCGCTGGGAGGCGGTGTACTCGGCTAATTCGCCTTGAAGTAAGCCCTCCTCTGTGGCCTCCACCTTGTGGGGTTTGGCTCTGGTCGACGACGATTGGGAAGCGGCTTCGGCGGCGGTGACGAACGGATCTCTGAAGGCTTCGAGGAAGATGAATAGGAGTTTTGTACTTCTTTATAATTTTCCTTTTCTTGGGGATACTATCTGTAAAAGGGGCGGTGTAATGCGTTAAGATCAATACATTTTCCTTCTCAAAAAAAAAAATATCCATGGCAGGGCAAGTGTATCTACTAGTCTAACTAACAAGATAAGGCTTATTTTTAGTTAGCCTTATCTTTAGTTAGACTGGGATGAATTAGTTAACTACTAGCAAAATCATATGTATATGCAATGCAATAGAATATGTATATGCAATGCAATAGAATCACACAAAGCAGACACTTCATTCAAGATTGTGCAAAAGTAATGACCACACGTTGTAATGATAAGGGGACAAATCTTTCCAACAGAGGTATATACAAATTTATGTAAATTTTGATTTGGATGCCTGCAGCATGGCTGCATGACAGTGCTAATGTGTTATATATAGAGACGAAATGACATTTCCTACCAAAGGCAGTTGTGTAGGTAGTATAAAAATAAAGGATAAAGTACATTTTTAACCTTAATTAAATTACAAAACTAGATAATACATCCTCTACTACCTGTTAAAACTGAAATTTGAAGGTGGTTTTAATATTTTTAAAAAAATATTTTTTTACTATCTAAAATTTATACTTAACTTATTTGAGAAAGTTAGAGGGCGCCCTGTTGTACGGTTTTATAGTTCAGGTTTGAAAATTAGACTGACGTGCAACACTTCGATCGGTACCTAGCTAGCTAGCTAGTGTGACATGATCATCTTACCAAGCACACAAAAACCACTAAAAAGACAAATGATCAGGAAAGCTCTCTCACCCTATTGGAATAATAGTTCGCTAGCTGGTCCACGATAGCTACATATATAACAAACTGAATTCCTTTAAGTTCTCTCAAGATATATAACAACCATAATATGATGGCTCTGTTAGAAAATACTCCTACTCAGTTTTCTTTCACATGTATAAACCACTTTCAATTAAGTAAACAAATATGAATCACACACACGCAAGCACACACAACAACTGAACAGTGTAATAAGGAGCCTCAGAAAATACAATAAATTATTAAAGAGGAACCAAAAAATTCGACAAGCAAGCATCTAACATGTCGAGTAGTACATATAAGCATATATATGTATTCTAAGAGAGTAAGAGACACTCTAGTGTTGCTGCTTTGACAGCACCTCCTGCAGGTCGTGTGTATATAGTTATACAATCGATCACATTAACTGATGTTGCAATGATGACGATACAACATATGATGCTTTTACGTGATCGATCGATCGATAGGATCTGATGTGGCCTGCAGTGACCTCTCATCTTTTGAGAGGGCCCATTTAAATTGGTTTTCTTAGCTTTTCCTGCGAGCGAGATCTTTGTGTTGTGCCCTAAAAGAATCGGGAACTGTGTACGGCCTCTTTCTCTCTGGACTCAAAGTATAAGGAATAAAGCGTCGTCCCCATATGCTCTGTATGTGTAGGCTGTAGTAGGTATGTGTGTACGCATCATGCATGGCAAAGATTAGAATCACTCGCAGTTAGCACTTGTAGCGTAGGAGCTAGCACTGAAAAACAGCCACCATGATGTTCAGCAGCAAAGCAGGGGCTAGCTTTTCCAGCATTCCTGCTCCTCAAAAGCAGACTGTGTATTGGTATGTACTAGCCAGACACAGAAATTAACACATTCAATCAGTGAGTTATCTCACCAATGCAAGTTTAGGCAACTTCTCAAGTTTCAGTGCCACACTGTCATTACTGATCATTACCAGAAAGTAAACACTGTCTAGGGTTGATTTGTAACAACATGAATGCGCATTGGCTTACTGAAATTACAAACCAGATAGGGAAGTTCAGTGATGTTTGATATCATCAATTACCATCTAGAGCTAGATAGCTTTTATCCTCTCGTAACATTTTGTTCAAATGGTGGAGAGCAGAATTATCGGCCAGGGCAAAGCCAAAGCAGCAGATAACAAAGCAAGGTTTGGAGGATCATTGACCGGTCATTACTGCGTGAATTTGCATGAAAAGATGTGCTCGAAACATTGTTCTTTATGGGGATACGAAGAGAGAAAAGGGGTCGGTTAACAGCTACTCCCAGAGGTAACGAGCAGAAATGACTTCCCCTCACGCCTTCCATCCCAAGAGATCTCCCTCATTACACAATCATAGTCTCCCTCCCCAGCCAAATATCGCTCGATCACTTCCAAAACTATATGCGCGCGGTTATTCATATATTATATGTATTATGTACATCATCGATCAGTAGATGCATGCCTCTCAAATACATGAATCAGTTTTGCGCATCTCGTGAAATTATACAGGCTTTTTTCAAGAACGACTAATAATGCATCTGAACTTACATGTATGTAACTGATAGAGAGACAGAGAGCAAGCAAGCTGTTACCTTCTTTCTAGGATTCCGGCACTGATGTATTGTGAAGCTCTGAGTGTACGCATGATCTTTTCAAACTAATCTGTGAGGTAGTGGTCACAGTCAAAGAAATCTTTGGTAACATATGGCCCAAAAAAGGGCAGCAAAAGGCCAAGCCCCTAATCATCACAAAGCCATTTGCCGCAAAAAGGAGCGCTTCAAGGGGGAAAGTATATACGCAGTTTGAGGAACAAGAACCAGAGAAGAGAACCAAGAGAGAAGAGCAGCCAGCAGCAATGCTGCAAAAGAAAACACAAAGACGAAAGCACAAAAGAACCCTAGTAATCACTGCAGGCCCTTCTTTTGATCTCCTCTTTTCTTTCTCTAGCTGCTTAATCGAAGCAGCGGTTAGATATATAGGTTTCTGTTCAGATCTGTGCTGTATGTGTGTGTGCATGACAAAGCCCAGTGTGGCGTGCTGCCGAATTAAACTAGCGCTAATCTCTGTGTGCAGCCGCAGGCAGCCTTTTAAAGTGCAGCAAGAGGTGGGGCGCTAAAAAGCCCATGAGTGGCATTATCTGCAGAAAAGCTTCTGAATTTTAATTCCCCTGGCGCGCTCTGGTAATGGGAGCAGAAAATGCAGCAGAGGCAGCAGCACTATGCTTACCCACCTGCACTGGGTGATGAAAAAAGCGACACTCCTCCCCTGTATTCTGAACCAAATGTTGGAGCACAACACAGGTACCTTAAGTTTGCCATAATGTGCCTTAAGTTTTTGTTTTTTTTTCTGAGAAAACGGCAAGAGATGTGCCCTGAAATCTCATGCCAACATGGCGGGCAGAGGTTGCCGCCCACTACAAAAGGGACACCTAGATACGAAAAAAAAAATCTAACATTTTTGTGAGAAGAACAGTATATGTATTATTGTGCTTGCAAAAGGCACTTATGTAAAGTTTGGTCAAGGGGTTACTAAAGTTTGGACCTGCACGAATTTGGCGAAACCAGCTGTGAATTCCACTCTTTTGGATTCCCCGTTGCTTCATTTCTCTTTTCATGTACACCTCCTGCAAACAGAGCTATCAGTTGAAAAGAAGTAAACAACTAGTACATCCAAGATAGACGACGGAATGCTTCACAATGCAGGATCAGCAGGGGCAACTGACACTCACTAAGACCATTTGGGCTGAATGCCCGTGCCCTCCCAGCTATCCTACTGGGATGGGCTCAAAATGAACGGCCTTCTCTTTTTTCTCTGCTCAACGAGACATTCAGATACTCCCTCCTATACGGGGAGAACTTGACATTTCCGGCAGCAAGAGCTAATTGCTGATCAATTTGCTTGTCCAAACAAGTACAGTAGACCGGAGGAATATTAGCTACATGGGTTGTGTTAGAAAATGAATAAAAAATAGCATGGCGAAGAAATATAAGTATTTATTATTATTTTTTTGTGAAACTTTTATTAGTTGTAGATAGTAAGTACAAGATTTTATATTTCCTAAGTTTCTAGATAGCGTGGGTTAAGTCTTGTTTGATTACCTAGGGACTAGAGACTAAATTTTAGTCTTATTTAATCCCTAAATTATCAAACAAGAGAACCAATGGTCTAAATTTTAGTTCATTTAGTCCATTAACCTCTTGGGAGGTGTTAGAGCATCTCCAATGGTTTGGCAAATTGCACTTGGTAAAAGTTGCAATTTGCCAAGTCCGCTGAGATGTTTGTTAAGTTAAATCAAACTCCATCTCCAATGGTTTGACATTTTTAACTTGGCAAAATTCAAATTAGTGGCTGCATGCGGCATGTATGGGAGAGAAGCAGACAACGCACACAGGAGAGGAGTTTTGCCAAGTTGAGATTCACTTGGCAAATATGCGCGGCTTGAACCCTCAAATGCCAAGTCTCACCAATTTACCAACCCAAATGCCAAACCATTGGAGAGAACAATTCATAGATTTTGGCATAAATATGGAATGCCAAGCCCAAATGCCAAACCGCTGGATAAACGCCCATCCCATTTAGTCCCTACAAAGTCTTTGCATATAATTAGTTTCTTAAAACAAACAACATTAGGGACTAATATTTAGTCTCTATATGCTCTCTAGTCCTTGGTCCCTTGAATCAAAACAGGCCCTTAGTTGTCCATACTAGTGTTTAGTAAAGAAGAGTATTACATACGTTACCAATTAAGTAGTCTTCATAGATGAGGTCAAAATTGAAAAAAAGTTTGACCAAGAAAATTCTAAGGCACAATATATCCCTATAGCAGAAGGATCACCATTATTATGAGCATATTTTAGCAACAAACATGTGTCTGCCAAAAGCATTACAACCTTTAGGTATAATGGTTCGTCTTTAACGTCATCATTGCACCACAACCTAAAATTAACGCGTCACTGGGGGTCGCTAAAATGTCGATTTAACGTCGAGAAAGTTAGGTTTTTGGCATCAAGTGTGAGACTTTTCACATCATGATTGGAAATTCATTGAATTATCCAATGTTTCTCCAATGTTTTAGGCAGTTTCGTACCAATGGTTAGATTTTGCATTTCCAAATAACAAGAACAAGGTGAATCAAGAAATGGCCAAACAAATTCACGGAGGAAAGAGAGGTACACAACCATATGAATCTGAACTTCCAAAAAATGGCCTCAGGGTTATTGGGTTTCATTGACTAAGCGACTTGGTCGTTTTCTCAGTGTGGAATCAAATAAGGCCTCAGAGTGGTATAAAATATGTAAATATGTTACCACACCAATCAAAAGTACATAAACAGATTGCAGTGATGGTATAATATTTTTTTTGATCTCATGATAGTATAGAATATACCACATGTGCAACGTATACTTAATATAAATCACACCAATCAAAGCACATAGACATTGCAAAGCGAACTAGAAAAAAAAAGGATAATAGGTGGTAGTCGGCACACGGGTATCTTCCTTTCCTATTCTATATATGATTTATTTCATTTTGATACAAATGAGAGCTGCCCCCGCGCACCATCCGGCCACGGTGGGTAAGCCTTTGAAGCCCTACCAGTGGTGACGAATCTTATCTAAGCTTCCTCCCCTTCGCTCCCCATCGTAGATGGTTCAGCCACATTAGTTGCATCATTAAGAAAAAAAGGAGCATAATAGGTTTTTTTCTCTTTCCGAGATGCTTTCTTCCGATGAAAAGTAACAAATTGATCCTTTGGATGCCCCACTTTTTATGACGATCCTACACTTTCTCCTTGGTCTCGCATCTTGTCATGTTTTCCTCCTACAAGAAGCGTTGTAGTGCCATTTCTGAGTTTTGGGCTAGGACGGGCGTGGAGATAGGGGCATAGGCCCCTATGAATGTGAAGTTTTACTGATCTTTTTAAATAATTTAATTTGAAATTTAATACCCTTGCCCCGCCGGTGATAATAAGTTTTCGATGGTCATACCTTGGCTTACTTGCACCGACGAGGAGCGTTAGGAATACAATCACTTGAAGCTAGCCCATCGATCCAAAGGCATTCATTCTTGAACCCGAGCCCCCGGGCTTGCCTAGCTAGCTCTGCCCCTCCTCCTCCCCTAGCAGCCACCTTTCGGGCTTGTCGGCGTCCTCATGGCGTTGGCGCCACCACTACCACTACCCCTCCCCCAAGCCCCCTCTTCCCTTTTCACTCTCCCGGTGTGTCGGCTTGGGTGAGCGGTGAGCGTGCAACACGATTGACGAGAAAGAGGGCGGTCGTTAGCATGGCACTCATCCCCTCTCTAACCCTCGCCCCACCATCCGTCCTTGTGCTGCTCATCCCCCTCAAAGGTGTTTGTCTCGATCTACAAGCTGGTGATGGGTGGACTCTTGGACTTGTGCTTCAAGAGTTCTTGCATGTGATCCTTCTCCCCTTTGGCTGCTCAGTGAGCCCAATTCCCTCCTCTTCGTCTCCTTCGTTTCTTCTTGTCAGGGGGGCTGCCGGGGCTAAAGGCCCCTACCCTGGCCATGCCAATGGAACCCCTCCCCTTAGCCCCCTCCACTTAGCCCCCCCCCCAAATGAATTTTTTTCTACCATTGACAACATGAAAGGAGCTGCTGCAGTGCTTTGGCGGAGGTTGAAAATGAGTTTTGAATTGTGAAATGTGTTAAATTGGTCTAGTTTTCTTTGGTTCATCCCCTCTAAATATTGTTTCTAGATCCGCCCTTTGCTTCTTGTTGCAGGTTTTGGTCGTTCAGCTATTCGTCTCAATGAGGATTCAGTAGCCTTGATCTTTCAATCATGTCTTGGAGGCTTTGCAAAAAATTTCAATGTTCGTCATCTCTTTGGTCAGATGTTTAGCTTTTCGGTCTCTAACAAAAATGTTGGATTTATGATCTGATAGCTTAAAAGCCACTCTTGCAAATCTTTTCGCTATCTTTTCCACCTTTGGAGTGGAGGCGGACCAAATTGGGTCCAATATTATGCGATTTGGTGCAAAGAAGAAGAGGAAAGGACAACTGTGGTTCTAAAAGAACACATGCAGATGCAATTCGTTCAAATCCTCAAGAGAGAGGAAGAATGTTTTCCTTCAGTTGCAATAGCCCAGGAATTATGAGAGAAATTACATGAATCCTACTCAATCAACCAAATCCTTTGGTTTTCATTCGAAGCTCAATTTTTTGGATCCCCCAATCATCATGTTGAATCTCTCTTTTCCCTAAAGTTGCGTGTTCAAGGCTGGGCTATTAAGAAAGTTGTTAATGCCTTTAATAAAGAGCAATCCATAGCCATCCATTCCATGAACTCCTTGAATTCAAATTCAAATTTCTTGGGCCGGCCTGATAATATTAAAGCTCCTTGCTACAATTATGGCCATGATTCCCGTTCCTGTCTGTCCATGGGTTGTAGTTGGGCCGGACGGACCAGCAGGCCGTAAGCCTGTAAGCATGCAGGCGTCCGATCATGAGACGATGGCAAAGATTTGATGACTACAGGTTCTCGTTTTGGCATGAAGTTAGGTGATCTCGTTTCAAAGCCGCAAGGACTTATGCATAGCACTATAGCAGGAGGAGGCCACGTGGTGAGGGGTCGCCGGCGGATGTGCCGAGTTGTTGGCGCGCTGCTATGGTGCCAGATCCGGCGTCGATCCGCGACGCCCGGGAATTCGTGTGGTAGACCAGGGACGTACGCCATCGCGCCCCCGGGCGGCCGCGCCATGCATGTCGACGCGCCCCAGCCTGGCACGGCCGCCACACTATTGTCCAAGCCCGGCCCCGCGTATTCCACGCCACACGGCCTCAAACCACACGCATGCAGCGTGCTGAGCCTCTCGATCGCTACCTCCTCCGGCCACACACACACACGACCACAGGTACGCGCGCCTCCATGCATGCCCGCCTAGGCTGCTCTTCAATTTTAAGCGAAAAATGTAAGTCTTGATGTGTGTATGTGCATACGCAACATTGCATCCTGTTAGCTAGCGATAGCTTTGTGCACTCTATATTTAGAGTGTTGCCCATTCTTGTAGAGTTGAGTGCCGGCATGCAGTGCCGGAGCTTGAAGCCAGACAGGCAGGGGGGTAGAAATAAGTTTTAATTGTACAATACTATAAGTCTACAATTAGATCACAGCTCCCAAAAAATAATCCTCAAAACTCTTTATTAGCGCCATGTAGATAGTTTTGCGCCTCTAAAAGACTTGGAAGAAAAATTGGAGACGTGTCTTCCTTTTCGAATATATCACGGGACCCAAATAAATCTTAGGGGCGGGTTTGGGAAGTTGTTGGAGTGTTGTTTTGTTGGTAACCACACATAGAAGTTTTGTGGTTGTTATTAGTCTTCTCTCGGAGATGCTCTAATGTTGGATCTCGCTTTACGAATTCAGTTCCCCAAATACAATAGGTTCACCTTCGTCTGCTTGGTTTCATATTGCATTGGTTCTAATTTTTTTTTTGACCTCTTGAGACCAAAATTCAAAATGGAGAATGACCAATTTTTAAAAAAAAAAAATTAGGCGACGTTTAGTTTCATTCCATAGGATGATGGGCCAAAACCCAAAATTTTTGGGTGAAATTGGAGAAGTAAACACCCTCTTGGCAGGAGTCAGTGGTTCGTCAACAATAGTTTTTGTCTCTTTTTTTTTTAAAGCAACACAATAGGTTTGTCTCTGGCTCTCTTGAAAAATAAAGAAATGGGTCTCTCTTTACCCTTTTGTTGGATCTAGGGGCTTCTGATTATAAATTGGGGTGGCGTATAAAATGGGAGCCCATTTAGAGTGTTGCCTATTCTTGTAGAGTTGAGTGGCTGCATGTGTCCACCATGTGTTGAGTGGTAGGAAAATCAATTGGCAATTGACATGCAAAGCAAGAGAACAAAATAATAATATATCTAGTAGTTTTGTATACAAAAATGGGCTGGAGTTGGAGTTAGCCGCCAAAACGCGCGAACGCCTTGTTAAATTTAAGCTCGCCGCCGTCGTCTCGCGCTTTTCTCCCCTTGAGACCCAACTACCCGAACCATCCGCCATCCGCCAATCCCACCGCGAACGGGCCACCACCTCCACCGCCGCCTCGCCGGAACCCTACATCAGGGCTCAGGCGTACGCTTCTCGACGATCCCCGGCGGGACGATCGGTACCCGGTGCATCTCTGCGCGCGCCCGGCGGTCGCGTATTCACGGTACCTTTGCACACGCCGCCGATCCCTCCGCCGGAGCCCGAAGGAGATGATGACCATGTCGGAAGGCTCCCGGACGGCGGCCCCGCGGCAGATCGTGAAGTCTCTACGGAGGTGCGCGGGTTTCTCTCTGGAGCGTCCGCACTTCGCCACCGCGGCCGCTCTCGGCGACTACCACCTGTTCCCCCTGCCGTCGTCGTCATCTGCCGCTGCAGCGGCAGCGACCCCGGCGCCGGCGGAGAGGATTTTGATGAGGGGATCGCGGTGAGTTGGCGCTCTACTCTACAGTGTACGATTTGATTGCGTTTTTTTCGGAGCTTGGTTGCAGAATTTTGGGGGTTTTGCCGGAGGATTGACCTTCGTGTAGGATTATAATGTGGATAATAACTGCATTTGGGTCCAATTGTGGGCTGCTTGTAGACCAATAACTTTGTGAGAAGCTGAAAAATGAAAATACAGCGGCTGTGAAGATTTGAAGCATTTGGCCTATCGGCCATTAGTAAGCCACCGTCAGGATACTGTTTTATTCCTGACGCTTATACAACTTCCAAAAAGTTTTGTTGGGATCAGGGACTTTACTGTAACTTTTTTTTTTTCTAAAATACACTGTTGTGATATTGTATACTTCATTTTTTTTCCCTAATAGATCTTTATGGTTGAGGCAAAAGATCTCTGTAGCCTCTAATTATTAGCATCTGAAATATGTGTCATAGCACCCCTACATTTACTGAAGTTTTGTCAGGGTTTAGGGGTCTACCACTTGAGGCTATATCGATTATAAGTTGGCACTAATACATTTCCTCCTTTTATGTCCAGTTAAAAGAAAAAGATCCTATGGACAACGTGACACTGCTGCATCAACCGGATTGAGTATGGCCAATTCTGGGTTCATTCAAGAAGTTGGCAGTCCAGGAATGACCCCAATTTCTGGAAAAAGAAAAACTCCTAGGAAATACAAGTCCAAGTCTAGAAACACCAAAGCTGGACCTCAGACACACACATTAAATGCTGGCAAGTACAAATTCGTTGATCTGGTTCTGGTTACATCAACATAGTTCGTTCTTGCAACTTCCTCTTCTTCTGTATTTGTTCTGCCTGTCTGATAGTTAAATGCATAGTGCCTTTGTGTTGTAGCAGGTTCACCTAGCAACCCACCTACTCCTGCTGGTTCTTCTCGCCATGACAGTTCGATAGGTGATTTTTAGCACTCTCGTATCATAAATTGGCTTTTACAATACTCCATGCAGTGCTTATTAGATATTCCATTCTGGTTACATTGTTTCATCTCAGTTATTTTTTACTATTGCCTTGTTTCATATGAATTCTTTTACTGACACCTATTTATGTGAACATGTGATATTTGCCCAGCATTGTTGACAAAAAAAGTTTATGAATGTGCTCAAGGAGGCTGAAGATGGAGTTTTAAATTTGAACAACACAGCAGAAATGTTAGAAGTATATGGAAAATTTCCTCATTTAAGCCAGCATTTCTTTGTATCTCTTAAGTCTTGATGCAAGCTTCTGCGTGACTATGAAAACTCAGGTTCAGAAGAGGCGCCTGTATGACATTACCAATGTCCTTGAAGGAATTGGTCTCATAGAAAAGACGTCGAAGAACATAATTCGTTGGAAGTGAGTGTTATCTTCTATGCTTACAAGTTATGGTTATATGGTGCAACATGCTAACCTTATGATTGTACAGGGATTTGGATAAATTGGGACCTAACTTGGATGATGGTCTTTCAGCTCTGAAGGTACTTATTTTTGCTCTTTCTGTTTCATGTAATCATATCCATATTATCAAACTTACGGTAAATGTCCCTGTACCTAGACATGATACGCCAAGTCTAAGTTCCACTTGGTGTAATCTCCTTGCAGGCAGATTTTGAAAATCTTAATCTACAGGAGCAAACATTAGATGAACATACAAGGTTGGTAACCACTGGAGGTTACAAAACTATTGACTGCAGTTCTCAATGTAGCTATTTCAAATGAGAATGGTGATACATTCTAAAGGTATTTCTCCTTGCAGTAAAATAAAGGAAAAGCTAAAGGACTTAACTGAAGATGAAAGCAACCAGGGGTAATTATATTAAGTTGTGTCAAGATGCTTGCATACCGCGGTCACTGTTTTAATTTTTAACCAAGTCTATTATTCCAGTTTAGGTGGCTATTTCATACTGAAGATGACATCAAGGGGTTGCCCTGCTATCAGGTTCGCTTACATGTTAAAGAAATTCTGAATTATTGCCTTTTCCAAATTTCATCTTATTTCTTTTGACTATTCAAGTTATCCTTAATACCAAGCATAACTAGGCATAGTTAATTCTGCTGTGAACTCTGCAGAACCAAACACTATTTGTAGTAAAAGCACCTCATGGGTCTCGTTTGGAAGTGTCCATTCCTGATGAGGTAAGTAACCAGGAAAATAATAACCAGTCCATAACTCCATATACGATGCGCTACATGTTTTAGTCATCATTATCTGTTTGATAACTTTAGCTCATTTATTTCATAAGATGACTAGCGATAGCCTTCAAGGGACATATAGGCTAGTAATACGGAGTACAAAGGGTCCAATTGATCTTTCCTTGGTTAGGTAATGTTTGAATCTTCTCTTGAAGCTGGTGCCTGGAAAAGTAAGTTGTCTGACATACATCCTTACGATATTGTTAGTGAAACTGAAGAAAAAATGGAGGGAAAGCCAAATGATGCTGCAGCACCAGCAGAGAACACAAGTGTTGAGGTAAGTTAGATTTGAACTTATGAAGTCTACCTTTTACTGAGGACATCGAGCTTTATCATTTCATAGAAGAATTAAACAGACTCTAAAGTCCATTTCTACATTAGTACTCCCTCTATTCTAAATTTTAAAACCTTTTGGCTTTTCTAGCTATGCATTTGGACATATATATGTCTAGATACATAGTAAAAACAATGTATCTAGAAAAGCCAAAACACTTTATAATTTGGAATGTAGGGAGTAGAAACATACTCGTAAATTGCATCTCGATTTCTTTTTTATCCCTGTAATTGCATCATTTTTACTTATGAAAATACACTGGGTTTGCCCCTACTTGTATCTTTTCTGCTTAAAAAGATCAAAACAAATAGTAGACTTAGCTTTTCATGATCCTACTACACTTTTGCAGAATGGAGAGGACTACATGCTGCTTTCAAACTATGATGCTACCATGACTGATATTTGGACAACAGAACGTATCCTTTTTCTGAATACTAGTATTCATGAGGTCTTGTTTAAATGCCCTGTACAATAAATCCATAGGTACTTGCAGTTCCTGAATTGAAGTATTTCTTAACATGGTAAATAGCAGAAATTCAGTTGGATCAGATAGAACCCAATGATTCCTCAGCAGGAATGCAGTTTGATGAGATGGACGCCAATGCTTTCTTAGTAGAAATGCAGTTGGATCATTTGGACCCCAATTTTTTCTTAGCCGAGATGGATGAGGTAGACCCAATTCCACCCGAGCAGTAGCCAGCTGCAGTTGGTGTACTTACAGCAGCTGTGGGCTCTAACCATGGGCTAGAAAGAAGGTATTACTACGCTGGATGTATTGGAACGAACTGAGCTCATTTCGGATGGCAACTGTTCCTTTTGAGACTCCTGGGAGGGGTGGTTTCTACCACGTCGCACGTCCTTTCTCTGTGTGGAAGGCAGGATACAGCAGTTGAGATGTGCCTGGTGAAAGAGAGGCCTTTTGTTGTGGATTGTTCCTGTCACGCATCTGGTGGCTTATACAGCGCTTCAGTGGCGTGGATGCAGAACAATGCTCCAATCAGGCTTATAAACTAAACTGCTGGTTACCGAGGTGCATTCCTCCAACCTTTTAGAGTAGGCTTATGCCCATCTGCATCATATTTTTTGTGTACATATTGTGTATAGGTGTGTAGAAAATAGGTAATGTCAAGCATGTTCAGTAAACTCCATGCTGATAAATGTAAATCTCGTTGCTAAATTCTAAAGCAACATCAGCTTCTATTTTAAGAACTCTCCACTCGTCATTCATTCATCCATTCATTCATTATTCCTGCTAGTTCAAAATCGGTATTGAACAGCTTTTACAATAGCAGCGCCAGATAAATTCACTGGCGATCGCCTAGTAGAACACCTATATAAGCTTATACATAGCTATTTGCATAGACTGACTACAGGATTCAGTGAGAGCTACTCACTGTACTTTTGCGTGGTGGGGGCATCAGTCGCCGCCCTTCCTCATCTTTCCAATCCAGCTGGCCACCACCGGCGTCAGCGCCACCGTCGGCGGGAACCTGATCGGCGACGCGGCCTTTGTGCGCAGCGTAGGCCAACGCGAAGGTCCTGACCTTCCCTCCCGTTTCCCCTGTCACGATCCCGACCTGCAAATTGCAACGCAGAAGGACCATTCGTGGCCCGAATTGTGTGAGCCGAGGGCACAGTTGGCAAGGCGATTGCACCAGCCAGCCGCAGCCATAGCCAGCTGGTTTGAGGTTGCATAGCAAGCAGGGTCACCTTGGCGAGCAGGTCCTGCACGTCGACGCCGGCGCTGATGAGGAGGTAGCAGAGGGTGAAGGAGATGATGGAGAGCGAGATGGAGGTGGCCAGGTACGCGCCGCCGTACTTGGCCAGGAGCTCCTTAGCCTGCTCCGTCCGCGACTTCTTCCCTTCGCCTCCCCCTTCTTCCTCCTTGGAGCTGAACACCTGCAGGCACCCGCGCGGTCAGCTCACGTGTGCTTGAGTTGCTTGCTTCGGAGGCTGAAACCAGAAGGGTGAGGTGTCCCCGGCCCCCGGCCGCCGCTTACTTTCCAGAGGCCGAACTCGAGCCCGTACTTCTCGGTGATCTCCTCGGCCGTCTTCGCCTCCCTTTCTTTCGTCTCTTGCACGGCTGAGACCGCAAGCCGCCGCCGCTGCCGTGGAGGCCGGAGGGACTCAGAGCAAGAGCCGAGGGAGCCGCGCTGGAGCTGTTAGAGTGAGTGCGCAGCGGAATCCGGTCCAGCTCGCTAAACCACGAGTGACAGCCCCTCGGGCCCGGATCCACTAGAGCCCACAACATATCCGGGCCTTCGCCTAACTCAACCCAAAAGACTAGCGCGATAGGTGAGGGCTGCCGGCGCCTTTATATGTTGTGCTCCTTCACCATCAATTACCGATGTGCGACTAAACCCAACAATCCCCCCCGTCACACATCGGACCCAACTCTTCACATCACACAACCCCGTGTGATCTCCGGAAGACGTTATCCGGGCCCCAAGTCCAACGCTTCATATCACACACACAACCCCGTGTCTCCATGTGATCTCCACGGCGTTAAGCAGGCCCCCCGTCACATGTGACCCTCGAGATTTTCTTGGGTTTTCCAACCTTGGGCTCGATACCACTTGTTAGGGTGCGGCGGAAGCATAATCACCATAGAAGAAAATACACTAACGAGAACGACACAAAGGCACGATGTTTTTAACGAGGTTCAGCGATGTGCCTAATCCTCGGGGCAATGACTACGGGCGCTCCCTCCCCATAAACAAAGGCGGCTACACCCCGGCATCCGGGCGATCCCGCTGGGCCTCGCCGCCACCCAAACCAGCCGCCAAGTCGTCTCATTGCGTACAACGAGGGGTGGCCTCATATTTATGGCCCCCTAGGACACGAGTTCGACTACAACTCTATCCTGGCCTGTCTAATACAACTCAAGTTCAACGTAACCTAAACTTGTACACTTATTCGACACATATCTAACAGGAGCTGCGACGGCTGCAGCAAAGCTGTGGGTGCGGCGCTGCGTGGCGCAGGCGCCCGCGAGGCTGGGAAGGAGCAGAGCCGTTGCCGCCATGGCTGGGCCGATTGGCTGGGGGAGTGGAATTGGTAGGAGCAGAAGCAAGACGAGGTGGGGACACGTCACGACACGACCCAATCGCCCGGGGTAGCGGACAAGATAGGAAGGAGGACCAGGAGTCGTGGGAGTTGTGCTTGCTTACGCTTCTGATGGACGGCTGAAATGCATTTGGGCCCCGTGTTTCTGGGCCGCGAGGTTTGTACAGGACAGTGAGGAAGCCCAGGCAGGAGTGGGAACGTGATCGCCTCAAAAAAAAAAAAAAAAAAAAAAAAAAAAAAAAAAAAAAAAAAAAAAGGAGTGGGAATGTGAGGTGGAACAAGGGGACAAGTTACCTGCTGCTGTGCCATGGAGTACGGAGGACCGGCGTAAACAGGGCCTCTTGCACTTTTTGATCCTTGGAAAAGTTTTTTCTTAAGGAAGAAGTCCACTTTTCCTCTCTAAACTTTCATGAAAGTATGTTTTTCCTTCTTCTACTCCAAAAACTAGATAAATCATTTCCTTAGCTTTTCAAACTCGTGCATTTTACCTCCTAGAGCGGTTTTGAAAGCGGTTTTGCACAGTGAAGATGATTTTTGCTCTGATCTTTGGTGGTTTTGCCTTTTCTTTTATTATTATTATTATTTTGGCCAAATATTTTTAAAAAAATCATATTAAATCACAGACAAAATATAAAATAGAAAATTTAATTTTGTTGGACTTCACTTGAGTAGATATACACAATGAATATATAATATGGCATGTTTTAGCAAAAAAAAAAAATTGTTGTAGCCTTAGATCTATGATTTTTGTAATTAATTTAAATAATTCATAGTTGTACCTTGTATAATTGTTTTGTTGGACTAAAGCATATCGTATTATATGTTCACTTGGTAGATCTACTCATGTGGAGTCAAAAAAACTTAACAATTTCATTTTTATGATTTTTCTAGGATTTAAAATGATTTTTAAATATTCCTCCGAAATAAATAAATAAAAAAAAGAAAAAGGTAAAACCACTTGTCCTGTCGCAAAATCATCTTCAAAAATCACTCAGGGAGATAAAATGCACGGTTTGAAGTTGAGGGAGTTAGTTTGTCCGGTTTTGAGGTTGAGGGAGGAAACACGGACTTTCGAAAAAAGATAGGGGAGGAAAAGCGGTTTTTTTTCCATTTCTTAACAAGTTGTTCTGGAAAAGTTGGAAGCTTTCGAACATCCAACACAGCTTTCTAGCAATAACTTTGTTTTCTGTTGAAGAAATTACGTAAAATACTTGCCTATTAACACGAATTTAAGTACTGCAAAATTGTAATACACAAAAACAATTGCTTCAAAGGAAAACAATATTATGCTTTTTGGTGGTAGAAACACTTTCCAAATGCCGTGAACCAAACACAGCCTACATCATTATATGCATATTTTGTAGATCTAGAGTTTTGTGGAGTTAAGACATTGGGCTAGAAAAATGCTGAGAAGAGCCTTTTGTTTTTAGAATACTAGCAAATATGTTCGTGCATTGCAACGGGGAGCTTACTGCACGAGCACTTAAGATATGGAGCGTGTGTTCGAATCGCATAATCAATTGTTGCGCCACCACCTACTCTCCATACCTAGCACGGCGACACTGGACCCTAAGGCGGTCGTCGTTTGTGAAGACCGACACCACCTCAGCAGCTCGTCCGCCGCTGCAATCAGCTCGTCGAGGTTGGTCTTCCTCTAAATAATCTCCTCATCCTCGTCCTCCCTCCTGTAAAACATCTGCCCGCACCGGTAGCCCGGGTCGAGGAACCAGCATGGGCAGTGCGCGCTGGTGCGCGCCAAAGCAGGTTGTTGGTGTCATCAAGGACCTCATCACGCGGTAGGTGGCCGTGGCCATGCCATCGCGCCCGTATGTCAAAATTGTTGTAGTCAGACGCAAGCTTGAGGTCAACAGAGGGAGCTCCGGTGGTCGGCGGTGATCATCGCGTTCGGGTAGAGAGGGGGCTGGAAGTTACGGCCGCTAACGTCGAAGGGCCTAGACATGACCACGTCGTCGGGTCTGGATACCAGGAGCAAGTAGCCGTCTTTGTGGTGCACGTGCATGGCTTCCCGTGGAACGCCACGTAGGTCATGGAGCTAGAGAAGAGACGTCGTTTACGTCGTTTGCGCCAACGCCGTACGTCTCGTCGACCGGCGAGACGTCGATGATATCTAGCAAGGTGTCTGATGTGGTGAACTCGAGCTAGGATGCATCACAATGGGGTGCCTGACGGGAATTCCTTGGTAACCTGTGTGTGTAGTACGTGATCAATTGGGCAATTTTGTCCTACACACAGTGTGGAATTTGAGCGTGCCAGCTGTAACGTCCGTGGAACTCGTTCCATACCCGTGTGCCGTGAAACGTCGTGCGCGGCCCACGTTTTTGCGGAAACGGCTCACAATTAGCTTCTGGCCCAACAAAAAATTGATTCGATCGAAGCCCATAGTTCCAATCGATCCCCAGGTCAAATCGGGGAAAAAGTCTACTTTCGGTCCCCCAACTTTTACGAAAGTCGATTTTGGTCCCTCAACTCCAAAACGGCCCAACGGGTCCTCAACTTTTCAAACCGTGCAGATTTCGTCCCTCGACGGATTTGGGACGGTGGTTTCACTACTGATAACTCCGGTTTTGCTACAGTGACCGTGGTTTCGTTTTTCCTCTTTTCATATTTATTTCGGCTGAATCTTTCAAAAATCATAGTAAATCACAGAAAATTCATAAAATAGAAAATCTAATTTTGTTGGACTCCACATAAGTAGAGCTACGCAATGAATATATAATATGGTATACTTTAATATAAAATTTTTGCTATGAAGGTTTTACCTTTTTTCTTTTTATTTATTTTAGCTCAATATTTAAAAATCATAATAAATTATAAAAAAATCATAAAATTGAAAAATAATTTTGCTAGACTCCACATGAGCATATTTACACAATAAAGATATATAGGTGTACTATTTAATTTATTGGCGGGATCCATCAAGGTTCTGGCTCGGAGACGTCTGAGTCAAGACAAAGCAAACCTAGCTAACCTAACCCGTTTAAAGAGCCACAAAGTAACTTCGTATCGTGTGTTATTACTGCGCGCCTCATGCGAGTCCAACAAAATTGAATTTCTTATTTTATAATTTTTCTGTAATTTACTATGATTTTTAAAAATTGAGTCAAAATAAAAAAAGGCAAAACCTTCTAGCAAAAACTTTGTACAAAAGTATACCATATTATATATTCATTGCGTAGTTTTACTCATGTGGAGTCCAACAAAATTGATTTTCTATTTTATGAATTTTTGTGATTTACTATGATTTTTGAAAGATTCAGCCAAAATAAAAAAAAAAAAAAAAAAAACGAAACCACGGTCACTGTAGCAAAACCGGAGTTATCTGAAGCAAAACCACCGCCCAAAACCCCCGAGGGACGAAATCTGCACGGTTTCAAAAGTTGAGGGATCCGCTTTGTCCGGCTTTTGGAAATGATGACCAAAATCGGACTTTCGAAAAGCTGGCGACCAAAAAAGACTTTTTTTCCAATCGGGGGGCATGTTAGCTGCCGCCTTGGTCGGCGCGGCTGCGCCCCGCCGACCAGGCGCGGCCCGCTATCGATCAGACCGAATTAGCGCGGGCGCTCCAGCCCAGAAGGCGCGGCCCAGTCAGCGGTCATGAGGATTTGGAGGGCCGTTTTAATTATTTTTTTTTTTCTCTCCTTCTCTCAGGGATTGGGCTGGGTCGGGGAACATCTCAGTGCACGGGCCCACCTTGTCGCTTCCCTCTGCTCCTGATGAATATTGGTCCCACGGCTCCACGACAATCCGGGTGACTTAGTTAGTCCAACAAATGGTTGCATGCGAACCGAGGCCTAATTAATAGTAGCCCAGGCAAACGAACGTTTGCATGCGAACCGTAGTTTCATCAGTTGAGAAAAATCCGGAGAAAAACTAAAATACGAATGGCCAAAAACTCTATCAACGTTTTTGGTAACCGTGTTGTGCCTGCAATCATGAGCATTTAATTAGCGTATTGGTCTCTGTGATGACCCCTCACCACGCCACTTAAAACGGAAATGGAGGGAATAAAAGGGGAAAAAATAAATCTCATGCTTTTTTCAAATTTTAAAAAAGTCATATCTTCTAAAATAAGGGCTCAAACGAAAATCCGATTTCACCGTTGTGTTTCTAACAATAAATTCTTCAAAACAAAGACCATATATGTATATATTTTGACATAAAAAATTAACGAATATTTATACACTTTCGAGCAATAGCCGGATTTTTACGTAACATCGTAAGAAACACTTTAAAACATGGGAAGAAATGCACTAGAACATCGCAAGAAACACGTTAGAACATCGCACAAACACAAAAGTGGGAGACCGGCTATTTTAACCATAAAAAATAGATGAAATTTTTTAGAACATCACAATAAACACTCCAAAACATCGAAAGAAACGCGCTTAGAACATTGAAAAAACACGCTAGAACATCGCACAAACACATTAGCAGTCCGGCTATTTTCAACCATAAAAATATAAGAATTTTCGTAACATCGCAATAAACACTACGAATATCGCAAGAAAAAATACTATAAAATACATAAGACCATTTTAAGTCAAGAAAAGAAGGTATCTAATACTCATGGACTAACTATATCTAAGAACATTAATGTACAGAACATCACACTAACAATACACGAACATCAAAAGATATATGACGTAACATCACATGTATACTATATAAACATCAAAAGTTGTATCACGTAAAATCACATATGTACTATAGAAAATCACATATGCACTACGTAAATATTACACATGTGTACTACGTGAACAAAAATAAAAATATTACAAGAAACATCAATGTAGGAACATCACATGTGTATAACACGGACAAGTAAAAAAATATATAAGGAACAAGTCTTAAAAACAAAAAATAAAAAGAAATAAATAAAAAAAAATAAAACCAAATAAAAAGAAATAGAGAAAAGAACCCAGCCACCTACCACACATGCACGTACGACGTGCATGGGCGTCAACGAATAAAAAGGGAAAAAGTAAATGAAGTAGTATTAATAATGAACCACCGAACAAAAAAAAATGAAAACAAAAAAGAAAAGTAAAATGTAAAATGAATTAGATAAAAAAAAAAAGATAAAAGAAAAATAAAATAGAAATAAAAGATAACTAAATGAAAAGGAAAGAAAAGAAAATAAAATAAAAAGATAAACAAAAATAATAATAATAATAATAAAAGACCACCAAAAAAGAAAAAAAGAAATGGAAAAGGACATACAGAAAATAAATAGAATAAAAAAAAAGAAAGAAAAATAAAAAGAACCAAAAGATTTAAAAAATAATAGGACACAAATAATAGAAAAGAAAAGAATAATAAAAAAGAAAGAAAAGAAATTTAAAACAAAAAAAGAAATCAATAAAAGAAATAAAAAGACAATAAGAACTCACGTAAAGGAACGCGCGGGAACGGAAACTCACCGCACGCGTCGTTGCTGGAAAAGAAAAGAAAAGAAAAAAAAGGGCTGAACTCACCGCGCGCGTGTCGCTGGCTGAAAAGAAAAGAAAAAGAAACAGGGCCGTTGTGGGCTAACTGGGCCGCACTCATGTTAAGAGAAAGTCACGGTGGGCTGAAAACAGAGGGGGGTCGGCGCAATGTTAACTGGTCGGCAGTTAACATTGGCCTCAAATCGGATATGTTAATCGCGGAGTCCAGTCGACCGCATACATCTCGCCCGGTTTTGATGGAAAAGGCAGACGGAAAAAAGTGGACAAGAAATTTCCTCTCTTTATTAAGCAAACACACCCAACTGTTTGATCCTCATTCCGGACTGTCACAAAGCTGGGCCAAAGCCGACTAGCTAGTTCGGGCAGGCCAAGTAAACTCGACCATGTCCACTTAGTTTCGTGGGCTGAGTTAAGGCCGAAAAGCTAGCTGGGTCGGGCCAAGTAAAAAACATGCTTATGCCTATGTGTAATCTAAAAAAAAAAAAAACATCTAGAGGGTGTGCTCTAAAAAATTTATGAGTTGTATGTCAAAAGCTTAGATATTAGGATATCTTTAGAGCAGAGCTTCTTTATATCGTTCCTAATATACGAAACGAATTTTCGTGAAAAATACACTTCTTCTTAATTACATCTTAAAATATTGTCATCATCTATTCTAGATTTCTCTCTACCTAAGGATGGAGAGTGGTATTAGCTCCCAAGAGTACGAACAAAATAAGAACTATTAAAGAGTGAAAAGATATAGATTGTATTTTTTTTTATTCAAATGACTCTCCAAATGATGAGTTTAAGAAAGATTCTTGGGAATACTTCTATGATGTCTTATTAGATTATTCAACTTAGAATTAGTCATTAATTGTGCAGATTTAATCATTGTTTTCTATTAGATTGTAACATGTAAGATTAACAATAATACCTTTTGAAAACAAATATGCATTTACGATTAAATGTTTTGAAACCAAATATATATTTGAAGATCCAAGTTTCAAAAGTAAGCTCGTCCGTCAAGTATTTGTAGATAAATAGAGTACCTCTCTTAATGCAAAACGGGCAATGTCCCGGTTTTGAAAAAAAAAAAAAGATAAATAGAGTACCAATTAGTAATAGTTTTGTATAATATCGTTTACGTTCATGGTACCGTTGTTTAGTTTCTTTAGTCTATCATATCATCATTTTCAGTTTTATGGATCAACTTGAAAATTTGTCGAATAGAGTTGACATATGTTATATTATATTTAGAGACCGAGCAACATTCTTCAGCCTTTGACAATATTCTTAAAAAAAAAATCAATCAAAAAAAATATACCGGATATATGTATTACACTACTACTGAAATCATTTTTTTGGTGGCGGGCGTTTGGGTTTTTTGGAGGCAGACAAGGATGCCCGTACCAATGAATAGTCACGGTAAATATGTGGAGCACGGCGGCGGGCAAAAATGCCCGCCACGGTTAATCGCCAGGAAAATTTAAAAAAACCGAGAAACCCTAACCTGCACCCAACCGGGCACGGATTTGGGCTCGGGACGCCGGATCCGATCGCCAGACGCCGGATCCCGCCCGTGTCGGCGCCCGCCGCCTGCGCGGATCCGCCGTGGTGGAGCTCGTTGTTCTTTGGATCCGCGGCGTTGGAGTTGGATGAGGCCGCTTTTGAGGTCACCGCCGATCGAGCCGCTCGAGGTCGCCGCCCGAATCGAGCCGCTCGAGGTCACCGCCAGCCGGATTGGCCGCTCCGGTGGATCCATCATCCCCGCGGCTCGCCCTCCACCGGGATCCCGACACGCCGTCGCCGGCGGGAGGGTTGTTGCCGCCACCGGGAGAAACGCCATCTCCACTAATGGATCTCGGTTGGTGGACGCGCCATGCCAAGGCTTGGCCGCCCGAAAGTGAGCCGCGCGCCGCCGCCGCGTTACGTCCCGACGCCCGAGCGATCGAGCCACACCGCCGAGCTCAGCCCCGCTGGTCGAGCGATGCCGCCGGCCGGCCACGCTGGAGCTCGGTCGGGTGGATGGCCACCGCTTCCACCCTCACCGCCGATGTGGGGTGGCCAGAGCCTCGACCGCCTATGCGAAGTCAGCGCCGCCCGGCGTCGCAAGCTCCGTAGATGGAAGAGGGAGAGAGAGAGAGAGTGGTGGAGAGGGAGAGGGGGCGAAGAGGATTTGGAGAGACGGGGTGAGTGAGAAAGAATAAGAAAGTGAGGGAAAAACCCTAGAGTGTCACCATATATATGGCCTAATAACAAGGCCGGTTTAGGCTTAGCTATGAGACTCGGGGGATTTTCCGTGGCGGGCCTTTTTAACAAGTCCGCCTCTAAAAATGGATGCATTTTCCGTGGCGGGTTATCAAGGCCCGCCTTAGTTAATTAATTTTTGAGGCAGTCAATTGCGCCTGCCTCCTAAAATAAAAAAACGTTGGCCACAATTATGGCTGGCAAACTAGACACCCGCCATGGAAAAGATTAGGGGTATCACGCAAAAAGAATCATGTAGTAGTGTTAATAGAGAAGTAGCACCATATAAAATCACAACTTATACAAGAGAGGAGGTTTTCTATAGCGACGCCTCCAAATAGGGAACCGACAATGACAAATGCCACGAACAAGAGATCACACACATTGACAAATGCCACTGATCACACACCTGACAACGTAACACACAAGCCGACAATGCAAGCACACCATTTTCCGTATTTCACCGTATATACTAGATATTGTCACATGCATTTATTCTTACGCCGTGGTCCATAGAACACCAGCAGCTTCAGCTGGCAAGTGTAAGCCTATCACTCGTGCAGACCGGGAAGCGTGTACTCTGCAAAACGGAAACAGCAAGAAGTAACCGATTGTTCACTCTTTCTATCGACAAATTCATAGTGTATATATAGAAATACGATACAATGCACCAGTTGTTGCACGAGTACGCACCGCCGCACTTGTACCCGACGGGGCGGCTGGCCATGTTGCAGCGCTTGGGGATGGTGATGACCGCGTCCAGGTCGACGCCGGAGTGCTTCACGACGTCGGAGAGCAGCATCGCGCAGAGGCACTCGGTGCTGTGCCGCCGCCAGACGTCCCGCACCGCCGCGCAGCAGCTGCCCGACGGCGCGGCCTCCGGGTCCTCCACCGCCGACGCGCACGGCAAGAGCTTCAGCGCCAGGTGCTCCGGCCTCATCGATCCGCACTCGCCACCACCGCCGCCGGCGCCGTCCGCGCCACGCGGCGTGACAAGGACGACTGCGGCGCCGGCTATGACCAGAGAGAGGACGAAGAGGAACCTCATTGCCATTGTCGTCGTCTCGACGTCTTCAATCTCGACAGACCCTCCTCGTTGCCTGGTTCTCTCTTAACTTTCCGTGTGTGTTCTTGTTGCTGAAATGGCATGTGTTAAGCTGCTGCTTTATATAGCGTCGAGAGTTTATGGAGAACACAGAAGCCAACAGCATGCCCGTGATAGAGGGAGGCCAAAATGGGACGAACACTATCTGCTAGGGGACACTTGGTGAACCCGTACGCGTCATCCAGTAGAGTTGTGCAAGCTCAGACCATGGCGGGAATGCGTGCGTCGCGCACTCAAGGCTCACTCGAGCATTCGATCGGGCTACTCTTAGCTTTTTGGTTGATGGAATGCATGGTAAGAGCTTGGATTTTGACATTTCAAAACACCGGTATTATCAGTTTTTGACAGCAAGATTGCACTGCAATTTCTTGCGTACATACGTGTCTGCACCCTCCCTGTACTTTTGACTTTCCGAGCCCTTGTTGTTGGAGCACCAGGAATTCGGTGAGGCCGTGAAAGAGGACACCAGGAATGCCATGGCACGGGCTCACGGCGCGTTGTTGGCACGCGGCAACACCTTGATGCAGGGGCTTGGGCAATGAGACCTGTCGTTTTCCAAAAGATTTGCTTGCCTGAGACATCTGCCAATGCGAGACAGCACCACAATGCCCATGGGTGAGGAAAACACGGACGCGTGGTGGAGGTGCCATCATTTCTAATATTTTCAGATTTAATTAACATAGATTTTAGTTTAAAAAACGCTGCCATATATGAAACAAAGCATGGAGTACTATTTTAATATAATTTGTGCTTATTGGATAGATCAAATAATTGTTCTATCAAAAAAAAAAACGATGTAGCTTGAATTGAAAGCTTCTATGTACATGTCATGCATTATGAAACGAAGGTCATACAACTCTTCTTATATTTGAGAGGATATCAGACGATAAAGATTCCACTTTGTCAAATGCTCCTCTTTTTTTTGCATCGAAGTTATTTTAATTCAAATTTGAATTCAAACTCCTAAGGCCGTGTTTGGGAGCGCAAGCAGGATAATTAAGCCGCCGAAAGGGATAACCGTAACGTGACTCACGGCCCGCTTCTGTGATTTCTCTCCGCGCAGTTCAAATCCTGTGTATCTTATTTACAGGCAGTCGGGATACGCAAGGCGTTCGGTGGGATTTTTTCAAGTTATTTCACGGATAAGCACCGCAAACGCAGTCCAAACATGCCCTTTTAGATACCAGATGAAAGTGCCAAGGGTGGACTACGTGCTGGGTAGCTTTCTTGAGCCTCCCCCCCCCCTACATGGCAGATCCTCCGCCCGGACCATCCTGCCACTCCCATCCCCACAATGTGCCATGAAGGTTAGTGAAAGTGCAGATGCAGAAAGCCGAGATCGTGTTCGCAGCGGGGCTTTAGGTTGCAATGTTGGTGGTGCTCGGCGGCATAAATGGTTTTGGGTTAGTTTCCTATGTTAGATGTTTTTTTGCTAGTTGTTTTCTAGCATTGTGGCATCTAGAGTTGCTTTAGTTGCCGAGTTGCTAGTTGGGTCTCTTTTCGATTAAGTTGGCTCAATGTGAGCAAGTGGTTGGTTGTTGTTGGTCATTTGCACGGAAGTTGTCAAAGTTGTATGTGAGCTTTTGCCATCCCTTCTTGTTAAAAAAAGTCCCAGCTTTGCTCAACCTCTTCAATGAGGTGTCACCGGTACCTCTTCAATGAGATGTCACACCGGTCCATAATTCTTACAAGTGTATCCGAGGAGACTAAGTAATGCACAACCAAACGTGCAATAGAAACTAGAAACACCCCAAAACAAAGTTCAACATTATTATCTTGTCAAAAAAAATTCAACATTATTAACACACCCTAAAAAAAGGGCCATCCATGAGGGATGAGAATTGCATTTTGTCTTTAATACAAATTACATCATATCTCAATCAATAACACATGTTAGTCGTCTCTTTATAACAACTATGCTCCAAACCAGAGACAGTAGTACGTACGTGCCTTGATTTTCTTTTGCAAGGTCCATATTACATATTCTTCTTTCCGTGAGCTAAGAAAAAAAACGAATCTTATATAGAATAATATTTGGCTCTGGTCACTCGTTTAGTTAGTCGAGCATCATGCTTTGCAGTTCGCAAACGGTGCAGACGTGAATTATATTGCACAAAATCTACTTTCTTATCAGAAAGACAGGATTTATTTCGACAACAATGTATGCATGACTACATCTCTGGACCCTGAACACAACTATATGAGTACACGTATCTAGTGATACACACATCATACTCTAGTAGAGTTCCACATGTGTGGCACTCGCATGTCTTGTTTATTATGAGCAACACACAGAGAGACTAAGAGACACGGACACGACACACAGTACAAGAGCTCGCGCTTTGGTGATCTTCGAACATGTCATGCAGCAAATCCCTGGAGTCGTCGTCACCGCTCATGGCAGAGTGTAATCTGCATAAGGAATTACAAGAAGAATCACAGACAGATACACATTCAGTGTTACTGCATCTTGCTGATAGTGCTGATGCATGATAATCACACATTAGCAAACATTAAAGAATGAACATCAATAAGAATGGTATCACACATTAGCCTGTTGCTTCGTTAATTACCTCCGCACTTGTAGCCGACGGGGCGGTCGACGAGGTTGCAGCGTTTGGGGATGGTGATGGCAACCTCGGCCTTGATCCCGGCGCTCTTGGCGGTGTTGGACAGCATGACGGCGCAGAGGCACTTGGGACTCTGCTTCCCGATGCTGTGCACGGCGCTGCAGCAGGAGCTGGACGGCGCAGAGCTGGGGTCCTCCGCCGCCGACACGCACGGCGCCAGCTTCAGCGCCATTGTGTCCGGCGGCGTCGCCCCGCACTCGCCCGCGCCGTCGGCACGCCGCGGCGCGGCGAGGCAGGCCGCGGCCACGAGCAGAGCGACCACAAAGACACCCCTCATCGTCACCTCAGTACCTCACCCCTTGCTTCTCCTAGTGGTTTGTGCGCAGCTGTGTGTGTGTGTGTAAGCTGCTGGTGGTGGTGCTTTCATGGCTACCAAGGCCGCTTCTTATATAGTGGTGTCGAGCGTGACCATGAACCGAGCTCGTGATGGCCGGGGACGATCGGTGCGGCGAGCACTAGCCGCGCACCGTCACGCGGGCGTGGGCGCGTGGCAGCACGAGGCGGCTTCGCCAGTGGCGTCGTGGAAGATTGGCCACACGTCTCAGCCGGCTCGGTGCGCGCTGGTGGGTAGCCGTCCCCGCGCGCCGACCGGTGGTGGACGTGGTGAGGTAGCTAGCTTTGCGGCCAAAGGAACAGAGTGTGAACGGCTGAACGCCAAGGCATGCCTCTATCTCTATGGGGCGCCGGCGTAACACGATCGGCGTGCGCAGGCGTGGTCGTTTCAGTGGACGACACTTTTTTGATGTTGCCTCTCACAGTGCGGTGGCTTCTTGCAAAGAAAAATAGCAGGGCAGCTATTTGTTAGTAGCTGCCTGTTCAAGTGTCGGTGGTGCTAGAGGCAGTGTAGGGTGGACATTTTTTTTTTAGATAAAGGAATTACATTCCGGCCTCTGCAGTAATACACACGACCTTCCGGTCTTTGCACTACCACACACAGCCTAATTATTACAACAAAAAAGGAGAAACTTTAGTACAACGAAGAACCGTACTAAAGGTCGCATGTGTCCAGTATCAATTGAGCTCACTTGTCGACAACATCAAAGTGAGCTCCATTGGACAAATAAGATAGCGACGTGTATCCCGTCAACCTTGAAGAGGTATCTTCCACGCGGAGGGCACGAGGTGGGACAAGAGCAAGAGGCTCAACCTTCACTCAACATCCAGGCGGTCTGATGTAGCGGACTCACGGCCACTTTGATCTGCAGCGACAGATCCGGTCAACACCGGCCGCCACCTCGTCGAAGGGATGCACCTAATCCATCGCTTGCAATAGGATGGATAGGGCCTTGCACCAGTGCATCACACTTGTAATCTTGTTAATCAAATCACAGGAGTGAAGCAACACACCGTCGCATACCTGACCACATTATCGCGATCATCTTCAAAAGTTGAAAAAATGACCCATGTAGAAGTGAGAGACACTAGAAATTGTCTCTATTCTCCATGGTTCAACACTGTCATTGCAGATTGGGCGATGCCACCGACGAATCGCCCGAGACGCCGACATCCGCACACGCAGGACCGTCAAGATTGGCGAGGTCCTGCATACTCGCCGGCGCTAGGCGGCGGCGCCGCCATCAAAATAGGAGGCGGGGTCCCGCAGCCTCACCGGGGAAGGAGCGTCATCGTTGCCGTCGTCACCGTCTTTGGGCTGCCGCCACCGTCAAAATCCGGTGCGACCCGATGGCCATGGTCACCGACAAAGACGGTGGGCATGGCGATGGGGATCCCACCGATGAGCAAAGACAAGCGGGTTGTCGATGCCGTCCGTCAGACGCCGGTCTTTGGATCGGATACATGACGATGACCTCGATGAGCATCCCGATGCGATGGAGCGGATGCGAAGTTCGATCGCCGTCGGCACCTTTTGGATTGTTGGTCTTTGTCGACGAGGTGGGCGGCCTTCCCGAAGAAGGTGTGGGACGCCGCTGGCGATGACGACGGCCTCAATCTCGCCCCTGCTTGCGGTGGAGCCGGAGACGGGAGGTGAGGCCCGGTAATCAGTGCTCCAACCTTCACCGTCCGGCTCGCCGTCGGGATCCGCGAGATCGGCACCCGAGCCGCCTCGACGGTCGCCATCGACCCTCCGCACTTGTCGGATGAGTGTAGGGTGGACATGGTGTACAGATTTATAGTTAATGGTTTTGATGAAAAAAAGAAACTTAGTATATATATATATATATATATATATATATATATATATATATATATATATATATATATATATATATATATATATATATATATATATATACAAATGTATACTTATTGGATCATTTTGTATAGGGTAAAGCCCAACTTCCACCCTCCAACTCCGGCCAAGTCCAAAATTCAACCTTGAATTTCAAAACGGATAACATTGGCCTTCCAACTCTTGAAAAAGTTCAGTTTTCAACATTGGGCAGTTTTCTAGATGGTTTTAGCGTAGGAAGAGTAACCTTTGACATTTGTCCAAAAAAAAAAAATGAAATCCAACTTAAAAAGCAAGGATTTTACCAAGAGAGCTCTAAAAATCTTGATATTTTATAGATTGGTAGAATGAATAATAAGGATGATAATGGTACAGAACATGCTAAATTTTGTTAAGTAATATTTGAATTATTGCACTTCAAAAATGGTCAAACTTATTTATTCTATGAATTTTTAGGGTATTCAAATGGCAATAAAAATCTCAAAAAATTCATATATTTGTCCATCTGTCAAATGTAAAGGTAGTTTTAAAATTCACATGTTCCTGACAGATAGTATTAAAATAACATGATACTATCAAAATCTGATCATATTTCAAATTTGGATAGCCATCGCATGGTTCATAGCGATTGGCCACGCCTATTCTTTATGAAGTGCAGAGGAAAACTGGCTCCACAAAAACCATTTCTCTGCTACACTTTCCATAAGTATAATGTATTGAAGCACTCAAACTTTCTCTGAAATTGTAAGTTCTGAAAACACCAATCATGTCATACGTACCATTATTGTCTTTCAACCACGAGATCTCTATAGCCAGCGTAGGATTTTACCTTGTCACTAGAAACGTCTAGAAACTACCACTAGAAACGTGAGTACAAAAGGTGAAATTGAGTTGGAGACTCAAAAGCAGGATTCACCAAAACAACTCTCAATTCGTGCTTAATGCAAAAAAGGCAGAGAGAGAGAGAGAGAGTAGGGCATTTTGATTCGGTCCAAAAAATAATCATGCTCATTTATTTATTTATATATATTAAATGGCCGAACAACAAGTTTTTTAAACCACACATAAGCAGCACTCTTAACCAAATTTATCCAAGAAGACAAGTTTCATTTCGAGGATGCAGGACAGCATCTCTTGAACACCCTGACTCTGACTACATGAGAGTACAAGTACATACGTATATAGTGAGACACCCAGCCATATCTTACTTTGAATTCCACATGTATGGTAATCTTTTTTTCGAAAGCGTCCATTGTGGACGTACTGCATTAAGGGAAATTAGAGTTTTAATACAATCACTTTGCTCATGGGCGAGATGCCATTAAGCGCGGTGATAAACACAAACACACATCGCCGGCTTGAACGGCGCTGCTACCGGGTTGTACTAAGGCGACGATTGTGCGACTAAAGAAGGGCGCGACCGCTACATGTATGGTAATCACAAGTCTCTTTTTTTCTGATGAAACAATCACAAGTCTCGTTTAATGGTAACATACACATACACTTAGAGGTGGAAGATTAATTTAATTTGTATATTCATGGATTTTAGCAAATGAACTAGAAATTCAAATTTTGGTGGAGGACCATCTCTTCCTAGTTTATTTTTTTTTTGAACTAGAGGGTATTCATTGGACATCCATGGACATCCAACCACCTAGACATACACTGGCACGTCAACGTCACTTGGTCATGCTAACTCCGACGGATCATGTGCTCAGGTATAGCTCTCGAATCTAGGTGTAATCTGCAAAGAATAGGAGTGTCACACACACACAGAGATTGGAGCATCGCCGAACCGATCAGCAGCGCCGCGGCTTTGCGAGCATGGAAAAATTTGGATAGCGTTGTGAAACGGGGAAAAATCTCTCTCTTCCGGATATCTGGTTCGGTTAACAAAATCTAGACGGCACTGGGACAATCAGTACGCTTCACGCGAGCAGAAGGTGCAGGGTA